>JBAJNP010001771.1:0-56087 GCA_036877545.1 Yasuhikotakia modesta | reverse complement strand
CACACACACACACACACACACACACACACACACACACACACACACACACACTTAATCAATGGCGCTTCATCCCACTAAAAGCTCTGACAGACGTCACCGGTCCATTAGTTAGAGTTGACCCGACTCATCTGGCTGCTGCGCTGCAGCGATGTGAACGATCTGTCCTCTTCCATCAATCACCTTTAATAATGACAGACTTATTTAACATGAATAAATCCTGACCTGCCGCAGAGTCTAACTCCAGAGCTCAGATGTGACGCAGGACAGCAGAGACGCAGAATTAAATACGTCACTCTTTACAACCTGAATAAATAAGCTGAGCTCTGCATTTAACCCATCACTGATGAGGAGTGAACACACTGCAGGTCATGAACACACACACAGCAGCGCGCATATATCACTGCAGCACCCGGGGGTTAGACTTAGAGTACTTCAGTTGATGGAATCGAACCAGCAACCTACTGATTACAAGCCAGACTCACTAACCAGCAGAAGTCAAAAATCACAGGCGTCCTGGATAACAACATACTGGATTTACAACAGACCCATTCTAACCCAAAACTACCCGCCCACCAAAACGATCTGTTTAGCTTCCTTTTATAATGATTAAAAATGAAGTGCACAATCACAGTGCTATCTCCTAAACCACTGGGTTTACTGTAGCTTAGTAAAATGATACATGTTACAATAAGTGCTTTAGAAACATCCACGAGCAGTGAATGTATTCCTGGAAAAAACCACAGGACTCTCAAACACACACTGGCTCTGAGAATCAGATGTCCTCCTAGACACTAAACCAGTGTCAGAGAAGATAACATTTAAACATCTACAGCGTATTTAAGATATTCAATATCAACACGCAGTATAAACGTCTTAAACGCTGACATGTGTTAAACATCAGCCCTAATGAATGTAAAATAAACAGTGTTTCTCCACTGGTATCTTTCATTTTAAGTGTAGAAGACTTAAAGTCTGGGAAGAATGATGCATTGTGGGTATCGGCCAAATATGTGGGAGTGCTGGGAAAAATATTTGGGTTTTGATTTTGTTGCTTTCTGTGTAGTTTATTGATTTACCCTCTACTGTAAATATTTGTCCTCCCTCTTTTTTAACAAACATCATGAGAACAGAGTTTCCCTGTAAACAAACGCAGCAGTGGATTCATGACTGAAGATCTCACATACGTACGGATTATCCCTCAAATGCCTCTCTCATCCCAGAACATAATTCTCTGCATCCTCGTTGCATCCTGGTGAAAATGAGTTCTGTGTTCTCTGGGAACGGAACCCATGGTCTTAGGATTTCACCGGTGCTCCACCAGAGCCACAGGCACTCAGTGTAATGAACGCTTAGAGCCTGAAGACAATTCCTTCATGTCCGGATGGAGTTTCTCTGTATCCGGATGAAGCTTCTTTATGTCTGGAATCAAATAACGTTCCATTCTGTAAATTCTGGGATATAATTTTATACCTTTGAGGTTTGGCTAATTTTATAAGTTAATAAAAATTCAATAAACCGCAGGAAGTTTCTCTCAAAGACCTGACAGGCCTTCTGATGAAAACAAAACGCCATCAGAACAAACCCGCCGACCCTTTATTTTCTGCCTTCCCAATGAAAAGAGAAGTTAGTAACAGAGTGACTTCATGTCAGCTGGTTCTGCTCCAGAGGCTAAAACCGTGACTCAATACCAACTGCTGAAAAATCTATACAATATACATGTATTCCACCTATATAACACAATAGGGTTTCTATATGTGCTCATCTCCAGAGAACACACACACGTGTTGTTCAGAGAGACGCTCTTTAAGGCAGACCCTCATTTACCAGTAGATGACATCAAATTATTCAAAAATATAGATTTAATATAAATTCTATATTCATTACCTAAAACATATTATGCAAAATGCCACACAGTGATCAAAACAAATTAGAGAAACTGTGTCAAGAAACAATGTCAAGAAAACAGTAAGAATGTCAGACAATCTGTCGATGTCTGACAGACACAACAAACAGACCAACAGTGTTACTGTAACACACATCTGTTCTGGGGCTGCAGTTATGACCTGACGTTATAATGATGGACAGACTCTGGCACTTTTACAGCTGGATGTGTGTTATGTAATGAGAAGTTCTGAGACAGAACAAAAAGAACCTTTTAAATCACTGGCAGTGAACCCAGGAGTGAGATTCACTGCACAGAATAACACACATTTACTCTCAGCGGCCATTACAACATCAGATTCAGCATTATTTACATGAAGACATCCCATCTCTCTCTGTAAATGAGAGGAGCATACGATGGCAGAATGAGTTTTAAACACCAGCACTGCTTGATTAACACAGCAGTGTCTCGTCAGATCTCAGCAGTGAGGAATGATACCATCTCCAGAACCCGGCCGTCGCTCTGACCGAATGAGAGCAGAAGCCAGCTTTACTGTTTAGTTAAAGGCTTGTTTATCCATGTAGATGGATAATGTAGATGGACCGTGTGTGTGTCATCAGTTCATGAACTCTCAGAATCTCTGCATGCATTCACTTTTCCTAACAATGCATTCTGATTTCATTTAGCAAACTCCCCAATGCAACCGCAGAGCAGTTGAGTTGTGTTCATTTGTAAAGAACACAAATCTACCTCCTGTTGTTCCACACCTGTGTGACTTTCATTTGAAACACACTGCAGGTTTTTCCTGAATAATCAGTGAGGGGGATCAGCTCAACAGCATCACATTATGACTTTAATGCTAAGAGTGTTGACTACAAAGTTGCTCACTGTTAACTGTATACAAGTATTGCATGATGTGAAGGTTGTTTAAATCAGAACTTGTGTTGTGTGTGTTGTGTATGAAGCACCATTAACTTCTGGAGATGACGAGTCAGGTGTCATGGTACACAATTTAACTGTGAAATTACATACCAAACAGATCACAGTAACTGGAAAATGATTAGTCATACACACTTCATGCTAACGCTGTTGTGCGCTTTATTAAGCATTACAGTATGTGGTAATGGGCCGCTGTGGTGCTGAATCCACCCAAAGACATTCATCAAAAGATCCATTATGTGTGAGGATGAAGGAAGTCAGACGGGTTTGGAACAACATGAGGGTGAACACTGGCTGACAGATTGTTGGGTGAACCGTTCCTTTAAGAGCGCAACATTTTTCTCCATGTACACACACACACACTTCCTAATCCGCCGTGATTTATGGTACATTTCGACAAAAGGATCAAATGGAGTAACCTGTGGTTAAGGGCTCAGTTCGAGGCCACATCTGGCCAATAACCACAAAGCCACAGCACCTCTGGGAACAGAACCGGACTGAGGACCAGAAAGCAGCAGGATTTCTGCATTTGTGCCGTTCATCGCTTTTTAATGCTGGAAATTTGTTGCAACACAACTAATTAACTACTATGCAAACTAGCCTAGCAACACCAGGCTATGCAAACAAACACACAGTAAGTGACACAACGGAGTGAGTTTCTCTCTCATAGAACCTCTCCAGCTCTCTCTCTCTCTCCTGTGGTCTGGACACATACACTGCATCTCTCTCTCCTGTGGTCTGGACACATACACTTCATCTATCTCTCTCTCTCTCTCTCTCCTGTGGTCTGGACACATACACTGCATCTCTCTCTCTTCAGTAAATCATGGAGGCGGAGGATTTGACTCCAGACTCGTTGACTCAGCGGTTGTTACGCTCACTTCACTCTCTCCTTTACTCCAGTTTTATCTCTCCTGCTGTCATTTTCTTTCTCTTCTCTTTTATTTCCTCTTCTCCTCTCTCCCTTCATTTTATTTTCCTCTCCTTGTACACTTACCCTTTTCCTCTGTATCCTCTTGTCCTCTCTCCTCTATATTTCCCTACAAACAGTGTAACGATTTTGTTTACCTGCATGTTTTCAGTCTCTCTGTAGTTCTGCAATAATTCAATCATTCACACATAATTTGCATCTGGATTTCCCAGCAAAACGGATGTTTCCAGCCTCTAATGTCAATATAATATAAACATCAATATAAACATCTTTCTCCAAAAGAACCACAGAACCGTGTTGAAGAGCAACATCAATGTTAAATCTTAAAACACTGAAGGAATTTGTGAAAATTTGTGCCTAACCCTAACCCTAACACTTCATACAAATAAATACCGCTGAAAATAAACATAGCTGTTTATCACTTTACTCTACATTTCGTTTGGCCAGACAAATGCTGCTAAGATTTATTAAAGCTGCCATAAGTGATGAAATTGAAAGTGAGGAAACAGATTTCTAAAGCAGTCCTGGAGTCCACAATCAGAATAAAGCATTAGCCAGTGTTCTGAGAATGTTAAAAACGTTCTCTTAAGGTTTTTTTAACAGTATCAAGTGTTTCTAAAACTTTATACATTATATAAAATCAAAAAATGTTACTCTTAAGCTGTTAGTGGAGTGTTTTAAAAACATTACAGAATAAAACTAAACAGTAACGTCAATACAAAATCTAAAAAAAATGGATAATTTGAATGTTCCTAAAACATTCAACATTTTGACTTAATTTAAACATGAAACTCTAGCCCACAAAATGTAGAAGTTGAAATTGCTCTGTGCTCATGCCATTATCTGTGTTTATATCTGAATGAATAAGGAGCGTGTGTTTGGAGTCTCAGTTTGGCACACAAGGTTCTGTGTCTCTCCTGGACGTTCACGCTCACCACAGTCCTGGTCCAACAACACATGTTAACAAAGAGCACATTCTTCTAAAACACCATTTGGGTTTTTGGGGTCAGCGGCGGGTCACGGATAAACCTAGATAACATCTGATCTGATACTAATTTTCGTCAATCCAGGAACCAACACCATCCGTTAAGATCTAAGACACGTTCTCATTTACGTTCTTAGGGTATTCTGTGAGTGTACATTATCATATACAGTATCCATACGTGTGTGTGCAGTACGTGGTTCTATCACTGAAGGGTGAGGACTGCACACTCAGCACTGAACAGGAGAGAGCAGATAAGGACAAATAATGTGTAGAGGGAGTGATTTTACACAAAAACTCTACCGGTACCGGCTGTGTTCTTGGAAATCTTTTCTAATCCCAGAGGACTTGGTTTCATTATGTTAAAACGCAACATGCTATTAAAATTCCTGTGTTAGGGTGTAATTAGAGCCCTCAGATAAACCCTACAGTAACACACAGTTTACTCTGAAAACTGAAGCTGATATTTCAGAGTCTCATTGCATCTGCAGCAGAGAAATAACACAGTCCTGTCCAGCAACACAAGCGTTAATGAACCCTAACCCTGCAAAAGTTTGCAGAAAACACTCCAGCGCTGCACAAACCCCCGGATGAGGGAAAATAAAGGTCTTTAGGGCACAAACTGTGTCATTTCTGCCTTCATTAACCACATCTGACAGATTCAAACACTCAGAAACACAGACAGTCTGACTCTAAACTCACACCACTGGTCAACACCATGTTATGCTGAGCCACTCAAAAAACTGATGAAAATCCTGTTAAGTTACAAAAAAATTAAATACAACAATTTATAGATGTTGTATTAAAGTTATTGTGTAGTTAAAAGAACATTATACAAACATTTTTTTAATTCATAAACTTTTTCAAATGTTTCACCAACAACCTAAGAATAACATTTTTTGATATAGATGGCATTTCACACAAACACGCACACACACACACACACACACACAGAGGTGTAAAAAGACACCCCTTCCTTTTTAAAACCCCCCTACATACAGTCACACTGTACTGGTCATCAGAACACTTTCAGACATGCATGAGGGCAGCCAGCAATGTCAGCACCTACAGACCCCTAAAACTTGATGCCCCTCACACACACGCACATGCAAACACACACACAAGCGCACGCACACACAAGCACACCGAGGTTAGCGTTTAGCTACTGTCTCCTTTGGGAGGAGAACTCAAAAGTGAATGGAGCAGAAGTAAATATTTTAACAGTACTGAATACACCTTTATCGGGAGCTACATCAGTAGTGGAAGATGACATGAGTAGGGGATTATGGGTAATGGAGTCTGTTCTGATGACATCAGTAGGGGATTGTGGGTAATGGAGTCTGTTCTGAGGATGATGGTGTTAGCAGGTGGACTATATCTCCTCAGGGTTATTTGTAAATGTAATGAAAACACTGGAGATTTACCCACAGCAGCAGAGGAGAGACGAGCTGCCCTGCCACAAACTATTACCAGAAAGCATTGAAACACGTTCTCTGTTCTTTCTATGAATGTAAAGCAGTCTATAACACATTTCCAGCCTTCAGTTTGACACGATCGTTCTAGTGTTGCTGAAGAAAACGATGGGAAAAAAAGATTTGTGGCGTCTCATCTCACAAACTGACTAAATATGTAACATTTTCTGGCAAGCTTTATCTTAAACTAAATATTATCTTTCTCACACACACACATACACACACACGTGTTTGCTTTCTGAATATAACCAATAACATCAGTCTCTGTCAATGACATCACACATCCAGTTAGCCAATCAGATCAATCAAATATCATATTCCAATCATATTTTCCCCTTTAAATTGAGTTGTTCAAGCTTCAAAATAAAGCAGTTTTTATAAACATGCTGGCAGATGGGTGAATGCCAGTCATTTAACAGTGTCACATTCAAAAGAGTTTTAAATAAAGTGACCCCAGTTCCCTTTGGCTGGAGCTTTTAAAACCCATAAAGTGTCTTTGAAGTGTAAAGTTTGAAAGTTGGCTTGACTGAGTTTGATGAATGAGTTTACAGTTCAAAGCTGAGTGTGTGTGTGTTTCAGAGAGAGAGAGAGAGAGAGAGAGAGAGAGAGAGAGACAGAGAGCAGTGCAGAGTGTGTTTCAGAGAGAGAGAGAGAGATAGAGAGCAGTGCAGAGTGTGTGTGTGTGTGTGTTTCAGAGAGAGAGAGAGAGACAGAGAGCAGTGCAGAGTGTATGTGTGTGTGTGTGTTTCAGAGAGAGAGAGACAGACAGAGAGCAGTGCAGAGTGTGTGTGTGTGTTTCAGAGAGAGAGAGAGAGAGAGAGAGAGAGAGAGAGAGCAGTGCAGAGTGTGTGTGTGTGTGTGTTTCAGAGAGAGACAGAGAGCAGTGCAGAGTGTGTGTGTGTTTCAGAGAGAGAGAGACAGACAGAGAGCAGTGCAGAGAGTGTGTGTGTGTGTTTCAGAGAGAGTGAGAGAGAAACGTGGCACCAGAAGAAAAATCCTGGCCTCAGCTTTCAGATTTCATGACTAGCTCTGCATCCAACTCTAAACTGTTTACTTTAAATTGAGGTCTAAATTGATTTTAAGACACACTTGTGGGGTTAAACTACAGTAACTGGCTGCAGCATGACACCCACCGTTGCAGTTATTCTGGGCCCGTGCAGCTGAGCGTAGACTATGGCCTCTTCCACGTGACCTTTGACCCTGAGCAGAGCGAGCTCCAGGCTGTGCTCTCCGGCGATGATGCGTGCAAGATCCTGCAGCACGGTTATGTACTGTCTCCAAGGCACGTGGAGCTCTGACAGGCTGGACAGACATCCACGCATGACGTTAAGGCAGTAGCCGCCACACGCACGAATCAGGGTAAATCCACGACAATGCGAGCAGTAATGCATGCGCACCAGTGCGCGCACGCACTCCTTAGACAACTCCGCCGATTCTGTAACGTTTATCACCTCTACGCCCACGGCGAGCGATATGCTGAGTGCCCGACCCACTTGCAACGCGCTCACCAGATCGTTCGCCATTGTCTGGGGGTGAGGCCCAAACGGGTTCACGTCCTGCCTCGTCATGCGAAGACAGTCTCCTAGCTGACCGTCGCCCGAAGCAGCCGTGCCGATGCTCTGAGCCATGCTGGGATTTATCACCCGGGTGTGGATCAGTGGGAACAGACCGTCAAAGAAACAGTGCACAGCGGTTTCCACTGAGACGTTGCCGGTGCCCTGGAGGTAGCGGGACAGGTCAGTGAAGAGGCAGAGGACGTGAGGAGACACAGAGGGCAGGAGAGAGGGGTACATGCTCTCAAACAGAGACATGAGGTGACTCTGGGAAAAGGCCAGCAGAGACTGAAAGGCATCTGAAAAACAGAAAGAAGTTGTAAGTGAGATATAAAGAAATGACTTTAAAATTAAAACAACACTGTAAAGTTTAAAGCTGCAAACCAGAAGTTCTGCATCACTATCCAACCTCTGTCTGAAACATGAAGCTAAGGTTAAGTTAAATGCAGCACAACCAGACATTCAGGGTAAGAAACATTAAGGTTTGTGGGTGATGTATGTGCTCAATACCTTTTGTAATAAAAAAATCAGTTGTGGACTGCAGCTTAAAAGATGCATTACACTCAGATTGACTGTAAATTACTCACACATTACTGTTAAGAGATTGTGTGTGAATGCAACCTTTTACTGGTAACTTCGTCCTGGCAATTTACCAGTAAGAGAAAGCGTAACATTACCAGTAATGTACCGGTAAGGTGCTATGTGTGAACACAAAACAGGTGGATGATGCGTTTACCCTGCACCGTTCTAGAGTCAAAGCAGACGCTTACAGGTTACATGTCACACGTGAGTTAGCAGAGCAGATCTGATGAGCTTAAGTCCTCAGATGATCTGTGCAGCTTTGAGGAAGCAGAACACATTTAGTGGAAATTAACTTTTTCAGGCACAGTTCATCTTAAAAAACTAATTCTGTCATCATTTACTCAACAAACATCCAATTATGGAATTCAGTGAATAAATATGAATGCAAATATTTGTATTCTACACAAACTTTCCACATTTACATTTTTCACATATGTTGTGTCACACCAGATGCGAGAGAAGCAAAACTAAATCAGTTCTGAACATGACACACACACACACAATGAAGTCTGGTCTGTTCTTCACAGAAAATAATACAAATATCTTATGTAACACAAAACTTATCAGAATATTGTGTGTGAAGTAACACTTTTACATCACTTATATAGGTCAATTTTTTTGTTTATCATCTTTTGTAAATTCAAGAATCCCATTCGAAACACAGACACACCCACACACACAGTACCCAAGGTGCCACACTTTCTAAGGCTACTGATGTCAGACTAAAGGCATGTTAGTGGACAGAGAAACAGCAGCAACTGGACCGAATCTGAGACAGGGCAACACACACACACACACACACACACACATCTCTCTCAATTTCACTCCATAAGCTGTAGAGGCTTCCATCAGTGCTGCCACAATGGAGCACAAACACAACAACCTCACTCACTCACTCTCTCACAACAGCTGCTGCCACGCGCGCACACACGCGCACACACGCACACACACACACGCGCGCACACACACACACGCGCACATGCACATACTCTCTTCACCAAAAAGCTTAACAGTTAATACATATTAGTACAGACAGTAGAGACATCAGAAAACATACAGTTAGAACACATGGTATTTTTTCAGGGTAATAAGCTTTACTTCATTATTACATATCAGATTTCTACATTTTTTATGGTCGGTTTCCAGGGTGTTGCCATGTGGCTGCAATGATGTTCTGACTGGTTGCTAGGGTGTTGTAAAGACACAGGATCACAAAGTTCAACAGGAAAAGCTGACAGTATCTGAAAGGTTTGGTACTGTGATCAGTGAAAGTTAAACAGAAAGAGAAAGTTACACACAGAAATGAGTCGTGAGCGTCAGTCAGAGCTGGAGAGATCAGCCACATGCTGTATTTGTTCATGTAACTGTAAATGCAGCTGCATGTAAGTGACCATATAGGCGAGATGCGTTGGAATGAGAACAGAAGACCGCATGCAGAATGCGACAGTGTAAGGTTACCGCATTTCAGAGGGCCGCCTCATGCCACCAGCGCTCTGTAAAACTCCACAAGCAGCAGAGGGACAGACAAACAGACGGCAGGAGAAGAAAACAGATGAGAGGAAAGTTCTGAGTGTTCCTGAAGCTCAACCGGTAAAGCTCTGGGTTGCGGGTTTGATGTTGAACACACTGATTAAAACATTATACACTAAAGACACCTTAGACACATTCATGCAATCTCATCAAGAGAGATCCATGTTTGAGGACTCAGCTTTGCCACAGCAGTAGCAGAAAATGTACACATGCAAGAGATTTATTTTAGATTCCAACTGCTCCAAACCAGATCCGATTCCTTCCATTCTATTCCTGAAGCTTCACCATCACAATCCTGCTGTTGTCTGGTGGGATCACAGACAATCCTTTCACATGAAACTTCTGTCACCTCATCAGAACGCTTAAAAATGCAACTTTAACAATACAAAAGAGGAGAGAAATCCACCCAAAGGTTGAGAGAAGAAAGGAAAATCCTGTCTAGAACCCTACAGAGGTCCGACAGCTAGGAGGAACGGCTCTTTCAGAACATTTGTTGCTCTGGTAGGGTTTCACCATAACACCAGGAGAACCAGGCATTGTTTATTTGATCTGTCAAGTCTATTTCTAAGTATTACCACAATTGTAAAGCATGTACAATGTATGCAAAATGTGTGCATATTTAGCAGAAGCTGTTATCCAAAGCAACGAATAGCACATCCAGATTATACACTTTGTCAAAACAAAACAACACTTGCCTCAGTCACCATCGCGTTAAAAAAATGCAGGTTACTTTAATTTATGTAGGAAACAAATCAAGCCAAAGTGGCATTTCCCAAATCATAAATGACTATAAACTTCCTGCTGCGATTGAAGGTAAAATAAGAATTTTAAAATCAAAGCCTCTGAAATCAAATCACAGCAGAGGAATAAAATATGGAGAAATAATCTGCATCACCGGACGGCACAGAAATGCAGCGCTCTGTAAGTTACTGCTTTGCCAACTGCACGACTGCAGTGTTGCAGTGAGATAACTGGGCCAGAAAACAAGCAAGATTTACAGCCATGAAACTGGAAGTTATACAGCTTCTTAAGAGGAGCCACAGAAAGGTTTTAGTGATGACTAATTCATTTAACAACTGAGACTCATTTCCTACACGCATGGCCTGCTGAGAAATGGATTCAGCCGCAGAAGTAAAACTGAACAATAGTTAAAAGATATTAGCATACAAGCTCCTCCCACCTCACGCTGCTGTTGCTATAATATCACAGGATCAACGCAAGTTGAGCTCAACAGGCAATTGAATTAAGCTGTGATAAAATCCACCGCTAGCCTCATGCGTGTAAAGTTATGTCCAACACTGGTTTATCTGTTGTGTTGTCATGGCAGCAAAGTTAAAATACTGGATATAATTTTACCAAAAAGTTGGTTAGAGGGTTTTATCACAATAAAATCATGTTAGCATATAAAAACAAGGGATGAATTAAAATATGGCTTCAGTGTTTACCAGATGATCAGCAGAGCTTAACTTTTAAACCTGGAATAGAAGAGTCTTTCATTTTTACTCAGAGTTACATAAGACACACAAACAAGATCAATATAGCAGAATGATCTAACACTACCAACACTCAGAACAATAGGTAACGCTAACAGCGGTGTTTGTTTGTCCAGTAAACTTCTACACTGAAGTGCCATTTTGAAATGCGTTTAAATGAACATATCCACTGGCTAAACTACATGTTTGGTGGAAACCCACTGTGACCCACTTCTGTCAGCGGGCAGAGACAGAACCGACACACGAGGCCTTGCAGCATTCTTCAGTCACTCATCATGTAGAGCATTCATGGGGCACGCGGGCCTGAGACACGTCTGTCCATCATCTTCTATCCCAGAAAGCCCCGTAATCCAGCCGAGAGCTGGAGTTTCACGCCGGACAGACACAGATACGGGTTCATCGCCTCTACTTTAATTAGTGACAATACATTCACCACAGCTGTGATAGGAGCACAGCACACTACTGCACAAAACTCCTGCCAGCTGACAAGTGCAGAGAGATGAGAAACTAAAACAGCTGAAACATAAGGGAGAAAATATGATGGTGCTGTTAAAGTTAAGCAATAGGTTTTAGTTTTTAGATGCTGCATCAACATTATTGTTTAGTTAAAAGACTTATCAAAACTTTTTAAATGTAATGATGTTTTACATTCCAAAACAACTTAACTTTAATATACAGAAAACAAAACTAACAAAACTGCAAGAATTTTTAATGATCACGTGATTTAATGATAACTGCTGCTGCTGCAAGAAATGCGGGTTTGAGTTCAGCCTGCAGCATTTATACGGTCCTCCTCACAATATCATCTGACTAAACTGGATTTCACCACATCATTTTTCTCCATTCAGGTTAGAAATGTCCAATACAAACACATGTGAAAGCATAGCTGGTAAAATCAACATCACATAACAAGACAAACTAGACACAACCACCTGTCACAAACTTCTGTTGCCTCAGCGAGGTTTTCACTGTCAGGAGGAGAACAGGTGAGGGGGGCTGGAGAATGTTTAACCCACAGCTCCTAATTAAAGGGCTGACCTGCCCTATCGAACGTCTCAAACACAAACCATTCTACAGCTGCCAGCAGGGGAGGTGGTGATCTCTGCAGGATAAAGTAACCGTCTACCAACAAGACTGATCTGTGTCCATCACTGCACTGATCTCCAGTCAGCTCTGAAATGAGTCTCTGCTGTCCAATAACAATGTAGAGAACCGTTTAAACAAATCGCTTCTGGAAAACAACACAGTTTCTGGAAGTGCCAAAACACATCTGGAAACCAAATAATTTCTGGTTTGACACATTTGGGTCAGAACAGATGGAGTGTGACGTGGGTCTGAGGTTTGAGCAGGAAGATCTTTTGTGTGAGGTTAACATGCTGTTGTTGTGTCACTGTCGGTTCCTCTGGAGTCCAAACACATACAGGTGAATTTGAGCTGCTAAATCGACACATGTGGAGATTAACCGTCTGCTACATCCATACAATCTTGCAAAACAAATACAATTCAACTGGAGAATTTTAACCCACTAACAACTATGAGAAAAGAGCAATTAGGTTTAAACTGCAGATGACATTGGGCATCTAGGAAAGACAGACAGACAGAGCAACCAAGGCAAACAATTTCCACTTATTTACATTAGATTTTAAATCTGTATGACTTTCCATCTTTCTTTAGTGGAACACACTGTGATGAATGTTAATGAAGGTCTGATTGGTCAAATACTCATTGTGTAAATGTGTGGAAAAGAATGAACAGACATTCTTGAAAACTTCTTTTGGGTTCCATGGAGGAAAGTTAGTCATGCGAGTCTGGAACAGCATGACAGCAAACGATGACTGCATCTTATGTCCTCTCCAGCTGAACACTTTCTTCTGCTTCCAGCTGTGAAACATGTTCTCAGATGACCGGTGGCAGATCTTTCTCATGAAACCCGGACTTTGCTTCGCCATGCTCTGGGGAAGACTGAGCAACAGCCCAGGAAATCAAAACATCATCTCTCTCTTGAAGCTGGGACAGGCTAATGATGTTGGAGTAGGAAAGCAGAGAGGGTGGAGATCTTGAGCCGTGTTTTGATTTGGATTGTGTGTTTGCTTGTCCATTTCAGTTTGAGGTAATGATGTGGATAATGAGGCACAAGGAAGTTAGACGCCAACATAAAAGGCGTGTGAAAGTGGTTATAATGGCACTCTGGAGAGGACACCACTCCCTTCTCTCTGGACGTCCCCTGGCTTACACCCGTCCTCTTCATTATATCTTTTACTCTTCTCATGCACACTAACAATAAACTACAAGCATTCAGTTTTGGTGCATGACTCGTCCTGTAGCTTTAGATCTACAGAGAAGAAAGATTCTTTAGATCATGTGTGCTAGATGGATCTTTCAACTAACAAAGATTGAGAAGACTTTACTAACCAACACTACATGTGCAGCAACACTGTAGAACAGATTACACCAGTCTAAATCAGCTGCCATAGATCAATCATAGCCATAAATAACCTAGCTTTCTCTCATAAGAAACAAACTGTGTCAACTATCTCGTTTCTACTGGGGCTGCTGGAGAAGAACAGGTAAAGGGTGATAAACCTGTTTTTGGGAAAAATAAAGTTGTTTTCTTTGTAAAGCCAAACAAAAGCTACAATTTTAAGCCAGTTTTCAGAGAGGTTTCCATTTAAACAGAAATTTTACCCTTTTTTGTCAAACCTATTTGTCAACCTCAGGATGGTTTGTGTAGTGAAGCTCAATGTGTTCTTTAGACCAGTCGAGACACTATCTTTTTTCAAGGAGAAAACAAGCATTCATCCTGTCCCCAGACATCAGAGTCCATCTCACAACACCGTCTGCAGAGAGCGAAAAACATTCTTGCTTCAGTGTTATACATCAAAACATTATTCTAAAGTAGTTAGTGGAATGTTTCAAGAAGTTACAGAACTTAAAAAGAACACCATTCTTTTAACAAAGCAATGAGGCTACATCAATGTCTGAAAAAAATAGACCTTTTAAACATTCAAAATAACAATTTTAATGTTTTTGTGACTTCGTGGAAACATTCTTAGGAGCTGAGAAGGAATAACAGGTGCATTGTGTGAGGTGAACGCCACCAGATTTGTTCAGCTGTACAGAATGAACAGTTTCCTGTCCCAAACCCACTCACTCTGACATCAGCCGCTGGGTTTGGGTCGGCCCGTCAGATTGAGCCAAACAGCCTCAGTCCGTTTCTCTTCAGGGGACACGAGTCGTGGTGAGGGCCAGCCGAGGAAGTAACGTGGCAAGCTCAATTAGTGCAGGGATAAATCTGAATGAAGTGTGGGAGGGGCTGGGGAGGAGGGAGACTCCTCAGAGTCTCACTGATGAAGACGAGACAACAGTAACAATAACAGTTCAAATGAAGAATAACAGAGGAATTTAAAGAGAAGCGCAGACAAGATCTGGCTACTATATCACATGAGTGGATACTGTAGATGCTGCAGTATCTTGTTCTTACAGCAGTTGTTTAGAGTTTAAACTTGTAAAAATAACTCCTGCAATTTCGGCGTAGAGAGTTATAGACTCTAACGTTATATATTCACAGACAGACATTCCCTTAAGAACACATTTAACTTTACAAACATATAACACACACTCGCTCTCATAATAAACACCCCAAACCAGATTATCAGACTCAGCTGTCAAAGAGTTGATAGAACAGCAGAAATGCAGGGAATGTGAGCAGTTTGCACTCTTCTGCTGTTGAGAGACACAAATGTCCACAATGTCCAGTTGTGTGTCTAGATGTGAGTAGAGCATGTTAGCACTCATTCATTCACACCGAGGCTGTAGATACTAATGAACTGACAGTAGACCTTAAAAACATCCGGTTCCCTGAGCCAGAGCACACACAGGCCTGTGTATGACAGTCTTTGAAGCCCTGCGACGGATTACGGTTTGGCCACTGGGCTAGACACACTTGTGGGCAGGTATTCAGAACTCCACTTTTATATATAATTAGATTTCATTCCACAGAACCTGATATAACAGCCTAATGAAGAATAAACGCAGCTAGCTCAAACTTTCCTAGAAGACACATCCGATGCTTTAATCATGATGATGAGAAGTCCCTTACAACCAATGCCAGAGATGAAACACTATAGCATCTCCACCAATCACAGGCTGCCAAACCACATGGAACAACCCCTCCGATCCGTCACTACCAATTAAAAGAGCAAAGCCGTACACAGAGGCAGGTACACAGAGGAACCAGTCCATAAAAACAGATCTGTTTGTAGGTTGAGCCAAACAACTGATGTAGCAGGATTATATACACTGATCTGGGACCAGTGCTTCCTGTCCTGTTAAAAGATATTTGAGATGGTTCAACTGAGTCACATGAAAGGGTATTTATCCACCCAATGTAAGTCCACATTCATCCTCCACCCATCCAGCAGTTCTTCTACAGCTCATCCATCAATGAAGCTAGAAATGAAGTACATTATTCCAGAAACATCCACAGAATCCTTAATGCAGTGTTTCTTGTGTTTAAACGTTTGCTACATGCAGATAACAAAGCCATTTCTAATACAAATACTGCAGCCCATTTGCAGAACAGGTGGTGTTAGCAGTGCAGAGGTTGTGGGTTCGATTATCAGAGCACATTCATACAGATCATATGTACAGTGAGTCACTTTAGATAAAAGCTTCAGTCGTACACGCATTTGTCACAATGGCCGTTTTGTTATGAGCATTTGATTCTTTTCAAACTAACTCACTAAACATTTCATAAACAATTTATGACAATTCATAAATAGACATAATAGACAATTCATAAATAGAGCTACAGATAAATAAAGTCCTTCTTTCATTCATCCATCCATCCATCATTTCATCTACCCTGGAAAGCAGTGGCATGTGCAGAGATGAGATATCGGATCTCAAAGCTGTATGATCCGATGCTCTGGGTGGTGTCTCTCAGAACCGCCGCTCTGTAGCTCTCCTCCATTTTCCGTGTGCAGCATGACGGCCCGGTGTACTTACACACCGACAGGTCCACATCTACAAACAGAGGCAGAAACAAGCAGAAGTTATAATAGTTCTGACACCACGTCACAATACAGCACCACTGTACTACACACATTACATTAACGTTATCTCTGATGTTTGGAAAACCGCTCATTCTATTTTCATGCTTACAAATGTCCTCATTGCACTTGAGAGACTGCAGGCCACTGGTGTGACTCATGAGACATTAATGATGAACCTGAGAGATCAAGTTTTATTAGCTGTCAGACACACAGAGATCATCCACCCAGGAACTGACTGAGTTCAGCACCTGCTGCCCAGCACAGCCTGATGAACAGAGATCTGTTTAAAAGACACCACACAATCAGTACAGGTGCATCACTGCACACAACAACTCAACACACAGCAGAGAGAGACTGAGTTAAAGATAATAAATAATGAATACAAATAAACGTATAATGTATAATTTATTATAAATGGACCAAAAAACAATGAACAGTTTAAAGGTTGGGTTAAAAGTTAAGAAGACTCCTAAATCTTTTTGGAAGGCCATCTGGAGTCAATTATAGGAATCTGTCTCTCAAAACCTTAATTAAGGATTAACAGAATGAATTCAGCCGAGTTAATCAGGACCCCAGCAGGTATCTGTGATTCTGCCTGAGCAGCCCTGGGTTCACACTCAGTCTGACCCATTATCATCATCAGGCGACAAACACCATTTGCTTTATTGGTCAGATAAAGTCTTCATTCTCTTCTTATTGATGACATCACAATGACCACCCTGTGACCTCGAACCCAAACACCTACACTGTAATGCATCAGAAGAAAGAGCTGAAAATGTTTATGGTTTGTTTTAATCCATTTCCTGACACTTTCCTCCCATGAAGTTCAGAAGCAACTTTATGGGCCAGAAAAGCAGCAACTCACAAACTCAACCCTGAGGTTCTGCAGAGACGTTCTCTCTGCTTTGAAGTTCTGGCTTACGCTGGAAACGGCAGGATATTTACCCACAAAAAAATGTGCTGTTTTTGGGAGGAACCATGTTGAAAGAAAACATTTCTCTGAAGGCCTGGGCAGGACACCTGCATTCCTCCAACCCACAGGCATGCGGCTCCAGCGTTTGGCTTTATGAAGCACTGGCTGGCATTTGTGCTCGCATTATAAGCAATAAACAGATGCCAAGGAGAAAGGGGAAGCTGAGGGGTTTGGCTGAATTTGGAAGACAAGGAAAGAGTGCAGAAGGTTTTCCAGATGCTTATATATACTCCCAGTTTAGTTAAAGTGAAACCTAAGGTCATACCAGACAAGAGCTTCCATTACCACAAACAGTGGTCAACTCACAAGTGCTGAAGGTCCACAAACCTCATCCGCAGACACCAGGCCCACACCACGTGTGCACACATGTACAAGCCACTTCACATCCACAATTAAACAAATATACACTGATGCCTGGCTTAGAACTCCCAGCTTTGGTCCAAACAGCAGAATTATCCTCACCTGCCCTCAGCAAACATGGCAGGTATAATCTCACCCTGAGCTGCCTGTTAAAACATCACAGAAGTTCTTCTGCTGAATGACTGGGCAAACACTGGCTGCTATATGCATTTATATTTATAGCTATGCTACATGTATATTTATGCATTTGGCAGACACTTTTACACAAAGCGGCTTACAGTGCATTTAAAGAAAAACATTTAACTTTGACAATGACTTCATTTAAAGTCACCATGAAGTTTCTGAGACTATCCTTTTTTAAAACTGGCATTACAACACCTACAGCCAATAAACCACAATCTTGAGTTCTGTATTTAACAGACAACCTGTATTGTAGCTTCTGCTCAGTCGTCATGTTCCGTGGGTGAACATCAGTTTCTAAAAATGCTGCAAACCCATGGTTTGCAGTGCCAACAACATGCTTATATCTGCAGGTTCTCTGGATGCATGCACTGGCTGCTCTACACATTTCACTAATGAACACAAGTTATTTACAGTGACAAATGTAACGTTTTTAACACCACATATAAAAGCACACGTTAGAGTTAGACACACATTTTTCAGTTTACATTTAATACACAATTGTGTTTCTGAACATCAACAACTGTGATACAATAGCATGTATATTCCAACATTAACTCAATGCTGATAAAACAATCTTCCTGTCAACCAGTCAGCATCCATGTGAAGGGTTTGATGGCCATAACTTCTAAAACAATCAGTAGATAAGCAACTTTAATTAAGCAAAGCACTTTTAACTGAATTAAATGGCCGGCTGTACTCAATACTGACTAAACATGACTGTACGAGCAGGATTTAATGGCCGATGATCTGCAGTTTCCTTTAAAACTCTGATTGCAATAATTCACAGCTTGCATTGATTGCTTCATTTCATTAAACAACTCCAGCAGGACAATGAGAAATGATCAGACAAGGCCATGCTGACCTGACCTCAACAGGGTTCTGGAACATGTTAGTGCCCCAGTGCTGTGTGAAAGAGAACCTGGGTTTCAGAAGTAGACACTCAGAAAGCTGCTTTGCTTGGCACCTGATCTAAGGACAGTCAGCCAGTCTCATGCCCTGTGATCCTGTCAGCACCTCAGAAACAAGAACCCAGATCTCGACCTTCTGCAACCACATGCAGAACCTTCACAACAGACACTCACAGAACTCTCTCCTAAGGAAGAGGAGGAGTGTATCTAAAGGTGAGGGTTCTCACAGAACTCAGCCCTGTAGACAATTCATTCACACAGTGTTGATGAGTAGAACAGATAGAGTGACAGACAGAACAACTGATACAAACAGAACCACTGACAGAACAATAAACAGGAGACAGACTATAGGCTGTAGGTATCTGGAGATCCTGCCCATCAGTAATAGTGTCTGGAAACATTCCGACATGTCTGAGATTCCAGACTCTTGCTCAAAGCCTCTTGTTGTCTGTGGCTGCTGTCTTGCATGTAAGCTGACCTCAGGGATTGTGTCTCGCTGCCTGGTGCCTCTCAGCTGTTACCCGACGAGAGACGCCATCGCTGCTGCTGCCAAACACCTTCTACTGAACACTGTGTGTCCTCACAGCAAACACACACTCACCTGAGGAAACAGGCCGCTGCAACAAAAAACAAGACAACTGTCTAGAGTAAAACATTTTTTGTAGTTTTTCTGCACTTAAGTTGCACAGCCTCAGCCTTTATCACAACAAGCTGCTGTGGCAAATTAATGGACTGTTGCACTTAACTGCTGACCTGAGAACAGCGTCGGGTTCTGTTATTGGCTCAAGGTAGCACTTTTGATGATAATGAACTCATCCTGAAGCTGTGTGTGCAGTTTCCTTCAGCCTGGCAGAGTCCAGCGCCGCTGCAGGGGCCATCAGGCACGACTGCAGTGGGCTTGCGGTGCGTTTGATAGCAGTCATCTACTGAGGCTCCCTCTTACTTATGCAAACAGCCTGTCATTCTGTCATCGTTAAACCTTCATCTGACGCTTCTACAGCTCATATCTTTCTCTTACTTTGAAAAATGTCAGTCTTGCTCCAACGTAAGCGTTCTACAACACGTTAAACCTATCTGTCAAACCACCCATTCAAATAAAGACTATACAATCCTAGAGAAAACACCCTAACCTGAGATTTAGTTCATGTATTGTTTTGCTTTAGTGACGGTCTGGCTTTCTTTTGGCTCCCAGGGAAAGATTTCTGTGGTATGTCCACAAATCAGCATTCAGACAAATAAACAAGAGAAAACATAGCAGAGGACAAAGGAGATACTGAGAGCAGCCTGACTATTAGAACAAGGTGTAGAAGTTTTAAATAAGAGATGTTATATTACATCACATACAGCATGATGAAACAAAGCCACAACACCCTTATTTCACCATCACACATTTCCCACCAGCTGTGAGACTCAAACCTGCAACCTTTAAGTTACAAGTTCAACTCTCCACCACTCATAGTGGATAAACTATGAGTTCATTCATAATAAACAACACTCATGAGCTGTTCTGTTTGAAACGCATCTCAAGTAAACTCAAAGCCCTTAATTTGGTGGTTCTGTGTGTTTGAATGACAATGAACTATGCTAACATATCGGCCCTGGTGACCTCAGTCACTGTCATTTCAGGAAGCCTCGGTTCTGATCACTGAGTCATACGTCAAAGCAGCTGGCCTTATCTATCTGTCAACACCGATTCTCTTAACCTGGCATGATCCTTGTGTGACAGTTACCAAGACATATCACTTACACTTACAGAACTAGAGCCCTAACAGCAGACACGCCACAGAACAACATTCACACAGAACTTCACTAGTACATTTTACCTCTGAGGCATTAAGAACAAACTCTTACAGACCGATGGATGTGTGCTTAACTGAGGTTTCGCTCTCTCCAGAAACAGCTTCCATTCATTCTTTTTGTAAATAATTTACCAAGCAATCATAACCTATTCAAAGTAATATAATAATAGTAATCTATTAATTAATAACAATAATAATAGAAACGTTTTACACAGAAGCTACAATTTAAACAAGTGATTATCAAAACAAAGCACTAACAACTTAGTTTTAAACATAGTTTAACACCAATATAACACTTCAAATACCTATAATCACATAAAATACACGTTGAGATTTTGTATTTCTCGGTTTGTACTGTTACTTCTACACGTTTCGTCTGTGAAGCAGTAACGCAGTGAACTCTTCATACAGCGGATTAAACGCAGGTGTTGGCGTCACCTCACCTGTGGCAGGTGTTTCCGGAACCCATTTGAGCGGTCCGATCTGACGCACCTGGAACGCCGTTTTAACCTCGTGACAGCTGTGAGCGCGCGCGGCGGGCAGCGTCGCGAGCAACGCGGCGAGCAGCGCAATAATCCAGCTCACGTTCACGCGCGACATGCCGGCATGTCAGTGCAGAGCAGTGCGATAAAACTATGATAACAGTCCTGCTGCAAACTGTGATGATAACCGTCCTGGTGCAAACTGTGATTATAACCGTCCTAACGCAAACTGTGATAATAACAGTCCTAACGCAAACTGTGATAATAACAGTCCTAACGCAAACTGTAAAACCAGGAGTCACAATATCACATGCTGCACCGGCTGCCGAGAGTCTCACCGACGGGAAAAGCGCCGCCGCCTCCCGTTAACTGAGAGTGACACCAAATTCATTCAGCGCGTGAGATCATTCACAAATCTCTCTCTCTCTCTCTCTCTCTCTTTCTCTCTCTCTCGACGATGACTATCACACTATTCTTTAACATGTCCAACATTTTTGTTTCTGCCAAATACGTTGTATTATAATGAAACATTATTGCGTCCTCTTGCGTATGTAAAAACTGATCAAATAATATCGCAAGTTACGTTTAATCACATTTAAAACGCTGAATAAGGTCATTTTTAAATACCTTATAATAAAGAAAAAATAAAGAACAATATGTAATACATACATATAGTCATAATAAAGAGCAAACAAGTGAACAAAAGATGATTTAATGATGCGCTGAGATTTTAACTTTACTTTATTATTCACAAATAATGTATGTGACATACTGTATGTTCTGCTATCCAGACTAGTGATTTAAAGTGCATTATATATAAAAATGTATGTGTCAGTATCAATATGCAAACACGACAGATGAACACACACACCTAAACACACACACACACACACCTAAACACACACACACACACACACACACACCTAAACACACACACACCAACGAACACACTGGACAGTGGGCCAATAACAAATCAATACAAGTTTCAACAACCAACTAGAGACTCAACACGACCGAAAAACCGCGACCTGCCCCGTGAGGATCGAACACTTCAGATTATGAGACTGACGCCATAATAATAAAAACAACAGGATTACATTAAAACGACACCGTCCGCTATTTAAACTACTGCATTATACCTCTATTTTAGCCACAGATGAAAACAAGGCTTTAATGTACGACATGTTAATAACATTTCTGTAATGTAATGAGATGCCTCCCTCTGGTGGACACACAGCTCTCAGACGTCATATTCATCAGACGTCACATTCATCACAGACGTCACATTCATCAGACGTCACGGTAAAGAACAACTCAAGTTCATTTTTATTTAGATAAGACAAACAGCGGAGTTTGTTTGTGTGTTATGACTGTTATATTAGAGAACAGAGGTGATCATGTGATAGTAACATCTTTCTCCTCAGGTTTTTTAGCGGGAAAGTAATTGAACTGCACAGAAGCAAGACTGTCACCTCAAAACACAGACTTTCTCCATTTAAACATGTTAAAACGTTTCCAAGCTACCTTGTGTCATTTATGCATCAGTAAATATAATCACTTACCCGAGTCATCGCTGGCCATAATCCATCAATGAAAGATGAAGTCCATCTTCTTTAGTATACGGTAACTGGAGGTGGTTATATTTAAACGACAGTATGGATGTGGAGACGTTTCACGTTTCAATGACAAGAACATGTCTGACTACTTGCTTAATTACACTATAAAAATGTTTTTCGTACTTACACGTCCATAAACAGCGCGATTATTTTACAACACGTTGCGTTCGTTTAGCGACACGTTTGACGACTTCCGCTTGTTTAATGACGTCACTCAATCGTTCCCGCGTTTTTCGTTCTCAGCTTCCAAAATGTCGGACGCCGTGAACGACATTACAAATAAATGATATTCACTTAATATACCTGTTTATGTATTTGTAGTTAATGTATTGTACGTTGTTTAAAGCACATTAACTGTATGTTTAGGTGTATTAACACGTTTCCCTGATTAAAGGAATGATGACAGTAAATCTGACAGGTTTCTGATGACAGGATCTACTGGGTCCTGCAGCAAATCTACATACAGTGTTACGGTAAATGATCTTTATGCACTTCACTTATGTTCTTTCAGACACAGTTCGGGGCGTTTATTTAAACTGTACAGTGTGTAATGTATAATCTCGTACAAGCAGCAATACGAGAGAGAAGATCGTATGTGTTCCATGTGTCTGAGGACTGAATTGGCCTTTATGAACAAGCCTTCTTGTAATGTTTCGTGTTGCACACATTTTGTTGAATTGAGGGTTTTATTTTTTATTTATTTTATTACTAACTAAATGCTGACAAAGTCGCAAAGGTAAGCCACGTTAGTGGGACCTAAAATTATGTTTTCTGTTGTCAGATTTACTGAGATTGACCACTGTTTGAATAATAATAATGCGAACGGTAAAGATTTATTATTAATAATGTCTTATTGATGTTTATTAATAATCACAATAATAGTAATATTGGTATAAGCGGGACTTTTATTCTGAAGCGTAACGCGGTTGGTTCCGGCCGTTTTAAACCAGCGTGTCAGACTCGGTGAAGCTGCGGAGACGTGTGGACCTCCGGCGTCTCTACTCCGCTCATTAATGGCCTTCATCATGATGAGGAAGAAGAGGTTTAAGTTTAAAGTGGACGTGGAGCTGGAGGAGCTGTCATCGGTCCCGTATGTGAACGGGGTTCTGTTCTGTAAGGTCCGCCTGACTGACGGAGGCTTTTCATGCGAGTCTTCGAGGTGAGGGAACGCAAACATCTCTACTTATACACGTTTCACACCGAGAATTATTTTATGTGTATATATATGTATATGCAGTGTGTTCTTTCCACAAACTACACAATCTGTTGTGTCTGAAACGACTGGTTTCTGTTTACTTCAGTGATTAATGGCGAACCAGAATTACACATGACAATCTAGGTTTCTGCAAACGTTTCCCTAACGAGTTACAACAATGTTATGTTGAATGTTCTTGGACTGTTCAACATCTAGTCTTTTAGACGTTGTATTAACGTTATTGCTTGGGTATAAGGGCATTGTACAAACTTTTTAAATTATGTAATGTATTCCACAAACAACTGAAAACAATGTTTGTGATATATGATGTATAAGTTCTACTACAGTTACTGTAGGAGCATTACATTGTTACTGAACATAACATTACTGTAGGGTCTGTGTTAGAGGACGTGTGTTTGGGTGTCAGCAGGAACTCCAGCGGTGTAAGAGAGCAGAAGTGGGCATGTCTGAGTTAGCAAATCCCTTCCTGCCTTTAACGGTCAGGGCTGAAGTCACTACAGCGGCAGGGTGCATTTTACAAAAGAACTGTTGGAATGCTGGGTAACTGCCGATGGAGGTGTTCCTCAGTGCCGTGGCTTTATAAACACACTGTTTTCACCACACGTTACATGTTTAAGCACAGAACTTAAGCCTGTGAAAACCTAACAACAGGAAGCATTGCTCAGAAACATTTCACAAGCAGAACAATTAAACTTAACAGCAAATGTTGCTTCTGCATCACAATCATAGTGGCTCTTTCTGTTCAGCTGTCCTGTTAGGAAAGATCTTCTGAATCATGAAACATTAAACATGTACATAAATAAGAACGTTAAGAATGTTATTCCACCTTTTTTAATTATGTAACTTTATAAAATGTTGTTGATGTGATATATACAACGTTACAATGTTTATGATAACTTTGAGAGAACTGTGAATACTATGCTGAATATGTTGTCAGTGAGGATTTGCTTCTGTTAAGGAGCAGTAATAGTTTAAGAGGTTATTGGTACAGCTAATTCACAACCCCATTATAACTTCTGTCAGACCTGTTATAAAGCTGCAGGTTAGTGGTTCAGATGCAACATGCCTGCTGTGTGTCTTTCTCTACTTTTCTCATTTATTCTTGTCCTCTGCTACAGACACTTTTGTATTCTAGTAATATACATACCTGTTTTGTACAGCCCGCTGTTGCATGTATGTTTTTGTATTGTTTGGTAAACAGTGAACCCATTTAATTGTATGTGGTGCATTTGATTATACAAAATGTAACTTTTTAATATAAGGTCACATTTTAGTATGTGACCCCAGTATACTCATTTCATGAATCGTAGAATGAATAAACATTTAATTACTTTTGACAGTTATATCTGTCTTGTTTTCTCTTGCAGAGAGCCAGTTGTAGCTAACTGTGTTAAATGGAGGAAAATGTTCTCATTCTTATGTAAAATAAGCGCTAATGCTGGGACAGGCCTGCTGGACCCGTGTGTGTTCAGAGTATCAGTGCGAAAGGTACAATTTCATTCATGTACTGTGTGTTGTGTTGCATACTTTACATTTAATAGAGCTGATGTGTGGATTCATTTTTTGATTTTTTTTAAGGAGTTAAAAGGTGGCAAAACATTTGCAAAGGTGAGTTGTGTCAATAGTATCTTTGACGACTGTGAATCAAAAGGCAAAATGCAGATTACAGGAACTGATTATTGTGTGTGTGTTTGTGTGTTTTATACAGCTTGGTTTTGCTGATTTAAATCTGTCTGAGTTTGCTGGTTCAGGACACACAGTACGACGGTGTCTGCTGGAGGGATACAACACGAAAAATACACGACAGGACAACTCTATACTGAAGGTACAGACAGAAGAGGCAGTTTTCCATTTTATCTTAAGGCCGCAAGCTTTATATATTGTATCCGTCTGTGTGTTTATATCATAAACATGCCGTTGCTAAGGGGCGGATAAGGGGCATGTCTTCTCCCCCTCAGATCTGCGTGTGGTGTTGTGTTACGTGTTCAGCCTCACGTGGGTAACACACGGCATGTTTGAGCCTGTGCTGAGAGCTGTGTTCCACATTCTAAACGCCCACCTGTGCCTGGAGGTCTTCACAGGCCCCCAGAATTCCACAGCTCCACCCACACCCGGGGCTGTTCTGAGAGTGCCCAGAATTCCACAGGCCTGAACATTTATAGCCACAGAGAAGCGCCCACAGCCATTACACGGCACCACACGCCTCATACTTGTGCTGATCAGTTTAAAGGCATCATAGCAGAAACTATCAGACTGAGACTGTAGTGTGTGTGTAACTGCTCACCTGTCTGTCTTTCTGCAGGTGAGCATCAGTATGCAGCTGATGTCAGGTGATCCGTGCTTTAAAACGTAAGTCATTACTTTAATTGAATAATGTTCTTTTATTGCCTTCAACAATTTGTCCTTTTATTGTAAACCAAAAACACCGCTTTTTCAGGTAAGCAGCATTTGTTTTGTCACTGTGGATAAACCAGTGTGTGTTTATGCTGTCATGAAATACTTTCTATCTGACCACAATGTCTGGAGCCACATGAAGACAGGAAGTCTGATACAACCACTTCCTGGTGATGCAGTCAGATACACAGAGGTGTTTTCTCTGTGTCTGCAGCGTAAAGCGCCAACATTTAGAGCCATGATTTTTTTTTGTTATGCGACAGCTGCAAGTGTTGTTAGGGGGAAGCATTCTTATTCTAGAGAACACATACCTCTACATTTATCTGATTTTGTCATCGCCATGTGAACTTGCAAACAGTCTCAGCTTCACAAACCTTTCATTTTTATTTGAGTAATCTGACATTGGTGTGATTCCAAGCTGTGTTTGAATGTGTCTCAGATGTGAGGGGTGTGTGATGAGATTTGTCACTCAGTAGTCATCACACTGAAAGGTGTGTTTCATGTCATTATATAAGCGAGCTGGCATGATATCTCCCATGAGTCAACAGTGTTCTGACAGTAGATTAACTGATGATATGAGTAATGAAAAGCCTTCAAGTGTGTGTGTGTGTGTGTGTGTGTGTGTGTGAGTAAGTGACGTGTTGCTGGGGAGTGTTTGTACTTTGGCTTAGACTCTGAGTGATGTGTCAGAATTCTATTACTGGTGGTTTTAGAAAGACCAAATGTGTAACTCTGGCTTTGTATCATGTTTAGGTTGGTAAGAAACGGACACACATGGCTTTAGTCAGAGTCTTCTAAATTTACCTTGCTTTAAACATCCATATCAGATGTTTTAAAATGTAAGTCAAGTAATGCCAGGGGTTTCATTTACCTTAAATGTTTACCTTTCAATTACAATTAATAAGGAGCAAAAGAACAATTATAAATTAGCCAAATAATAAGACAATTAATGAGCCACATGTATAAAAAAAGAATGCTGCTATATTCTGTCATAAATTGTGTGTATATCTTAATATTAAAATGGCCACTGTTCTTTAGTTTTGTGTAGCATTCAAACATTCATATATGTTGACTGCTAGAATATAATCTGCTGGTGCTGTTGTTTAAGTTCCTCTGTGATATAATACGTGTCTGCCAGATTATATCAACCTTATTCAATTTTGTTGTTTGTCTCCTTCAGGCCTCCATCCACTGCAATGACCATTGGTTTCCCTGGAGGTCCAGAGACGTGTCTTCATGAGGACAGACGAGGAGAGACACAGAACACGACACTCTTCTCCACAGGTTACTCCACAAAACACACTCAGTGAATGCTCAGCACTCATGCACACTCTAAACAAACAGCACTAATGCTCCTCTGATCCTTGTCTTCTAGAAAATCCAGGGAAAAGTGTCTCCGGTTCTGTTCCTGAAGAACTGGGAAAGTGTGGACACTCTAGAACATCCAGCTACGCCAGCCAGCAGTCAAAGCTCTCGGGTCCGTGTTTGTCGCACAGGTTTTTTCCTGTTTTTAGTGACAAAAACTTATAACCATATATTTTCTCTGTTGTTTTTGAAACATGAAAATAATGTTGTTTAGATTAGGTTGGCCACTAATGTTTCTCAATCTTGGTATTTTATAGGCTACAGCACAGATCACTCCCGCTCCTCCAGCGTGACGGAGCTCTCTCATAGGAGGAACCTGTCTGTGGGAAGTGCCTCCACAGGGATAGGCAGCCTACCAGAGCCCAGTGAAGAGAGAGAGCCCCGCCCACCAGCCTCCACCCATCCGCCCCAGCACTTCACACCATCACACAGGTAGACACAGACATTAAGTAACATTTGCTTTGATATGTGTAAGTGAGGTCTTCATCATTACTGATGTGTGTTTAAGGTTCCATGTGAAGCAGGACTCAGTTGAGTGTCAGCTGAAGAGAGTAGATGCCACGAGAGTGGACGCTGATGACATCATCGAGACGATCTTACAGGGCCAGGACTTCAGTCACAGTATACTAGACTCCAGCAATGAAGGTACTTAACTCCTGTGGTAAAACATTGTCTCATTTAAATCAGGAAACACACTTAACTTAAGCTTTGTTCTCAGTCCATCCAGATAAATTCATCACCAGCACTGAAACTAGACAGCAGACGTGTTTTTTAGAAACAGTCATGGTTTATATCAGAACATATGTTTAAAACATTTGTGATGATGGAGAGTGCCAGCACTGTCACCGTCAGCGTATATCACATCTGTCCAGTGTTTGGGTGGGAATGCATTGATCATTTCATCTGCCGCTGCTTGACTGCAGAAGATGAAGATATTTCAGAATTTTTAGTCAGTATTGCAGGGAAAAGCTGGCGTGTGCTCTGCTACAGTCACACGTAATATGAACACATTGCGGTTGTGTAAAGTGAAGGTTTACATGGTTACCAGCATTTCAAACAAACAGACGGTTGAGTTTCCCCTCGTTCTGTGACTCATGGGCAGACCTCAGTAACCTCAGCAGAACTCCTCAGAAACTTCAGCTGTTGCTACAACAACATTTCTAACAAATTCCTCTCAGACAGGAAGCAGAAGTGTGTAATGTTTTATATAAGTCATTTTGTTTAAAGCGCCGAGTGAATGCATATGTTTAAGTGTGAGGGTACTGATTTTAAAATAAATCCTGTCTGTCTACTGAACCTGTACACGTGTGTTGCAGAGGAGGGTCTGCGGTTGTTTGTTGGGCCTGGGGGCAGCACCGCACTCGGCACTAAACACACCAGGTAAGTTGTATTAAGTGACACCACCATGGCAACCAGAATTGTGGGCTGATGCGTTTGTGAGATGGTCGTTGTGGTTTTACATTAATAACAGTTGATTATTGGAGAGATGCGTATGATCAAAGATCACATTAAACTGTGCTTATGTTGTTTTGTAATGTAATGCCCTTGTATAATAATGTGATGTCTTTGCCCTCTCATAATTCACTCTCTCGCTCTGTCCATCATTTAGGGTCGGTGCTGGCGCATTTGAACAGGTGGTTATAAAGCGCTAGACTGAACGTTTGTGGGTGAGATGACATTATTGTGTTCTGTCTGTGAGATCACTGTTTCCCTTGTGGTCAGACCTGAGAACTGCACTCTTGTGCTTTGCGTCTTTCAGCCGGTTCTGAAGACGGACACAAGGTTGCTGCTTGGACCGGTACTAAATGTCATCAAAAATACATGGTTCTGATTCTCACAGTAAATGAGAAAAACAGGGATTTGGAAAGCAGCCTAAAAACCACAGGCAATGGTGGAAGTGATGTTATCATTTTTCTACTTGTTTTATATATGTGTATATATATATAGATTTGTTTTATAATAACTTTTGTAATTGTAATGCATGGACTGATGCACTTTACACATATTTCAAGTATGCTGAATTTTAAGGGGATTGTTTTGTGGAGACTGTTTGAAAAGAGTATTAAAGGAAAACATTTATACTAGGAAAGTGTGAATAGTATGAAAACGTTTAATAAACTTAGTAAAGAGCCGACAGCTAAGATGCTCAAATCTGAACCACTATATGGTTTTTACTGTTTGTTCAACTTCAGGTACGAGTAATTCAAAAATGAACAAACAATCTGCCTTGTTCCTGCCGGTTTAAGACTTGACTCTAAGTTGCTCCGAGATGGTCAATGCAGATAATGGACTGTAAAATATTTGAAAAGAAAAGCTTTTGTTAAAGTATCCAAAACAGATTTAACAGCCATTCCCTTTTGTCCTAATGGATTAATCCAGGATGCAGGAATATCAGTCAAAATAAACAAGATCAGAGATGTTTGTGTAAGTTTACTGATGTAAAATATTTGTTTTAAATGTGGCAAAGAAATGTTTTAATGCTTTTGTTTGTTGTGTTTTAGGTTAAATATTTTTTCTGTTTGACTTAATAGGGTGTAAATGAAAAACACGAACTGGGTTTAAAGAAAGTCTTGCAATAAATCTAAAAACACACAAGTAAAGTAAATACTGTAGGAGATGTTTGATGGTTTAAAATGTCAAATGCAAGTGTTAAGGTCATATTTACAGTATTTGCAGTTGTTCTCTGACAGGCGCTATTTTATTGTTTAACTGATTATCTCTTGTGTTCAGTTTACATTTATATCAGATTGAAATGTTTCATATAAACAACATTTTCTAAATAAAGCTGTACGTTCATCCATCACAAAACAAGCACGTTGTTTATTGAAATGATGATTAAATACATGAAGTTATTAAATGTCATTATTTTGTATTAAATGTTTGAGCAGAAAGCGGATTGCGTGTTGCCAGATCCTGTATGAATACGGTCATTGCAGCAGAGAAGATACAGACACGGTTCGTTTTGTTGTGGATTTTAGTTCCATTGCATTAAAGACTGTAACTGGTAAAATGATAGTAATCATGTTGCTAGTTGAAAAGTCACTTCGTCTTTGGGAGCCAGATTGAGGTGATTCTCAAACACCTGGCAACCTCCCCCGCCGCTTCCGTCATCGCTCTCCCGCGCGCCATCTTGTTCTGCGGTTGAACGGTACTGACGCGTTCGCGAACGCTTCACAAACACACGGTCAAACGCTCCGGTTTGGGTAGCGAATGAATTAAGATACGGCGTTCGTTCCAGACCCGTTTCCGCGGCATCCTCGACGAGGAACGGGACGTTTTCTTTCGGCGCGCGCGTTTAATGGCGCTGTGAGGGAACGATGGCGGTCAGTCAGCAGCAGGCCGCGGGCAAACCGGCCGGCGGGAAACACGGCAACGTTCTGCCGCTGTGGGGCAACGAGAAGACGATGAATCTGAACCCGATGATCCTGACGAACGTGCTGGGGTCGCCGTACTTCAAGGTCCAGCTGTACGAGCTCAAGACGTACCACGAGGTGGTGGACGAGATTTACTTCAAGGTGCCGAACGAAACCGGGCCGCCAGATGCGCCTTCATGTTATTATTGTTTTGATAATGGCGTTGAATATCGCTGCTGTCGGGCACCAGTGTTTTATAATAAACAGTGTTTTGGTGTTTAAGGCTTTATTGAAGCGGGTTCGTATTGTTTACATCGGACTCAATCGTTTGAATGAGACATAAGTTCAGTCCAAACGCAGTAATGCGCGTGTGTATGCGGGGTTATGTAAGCAGAGGTCGACTGGTGTTTAATCTGATGCCTCGGTGTTGTCTCAGGTCGCTCACGTGGAGCCGTGGGAGAAGGGCAGCCGGAAGACAGCGGGGCAGACGGGAATGTGTGGAGGGGTAAGTAGAAGTACGTGCCTTGAGACCTCGTCACCTTCATCCTCCCATCCTCTTCACTTTAATGAAAGAATATTGGGTGATTATTGCCTTTCATTTATAACGCGTCACACATCTCTAAAGCTCTGGTGTTTGTGCTGCAGGTGCGAGGGGTCGGCACCGGTGGGATCGTGTCCACGGCCTTCTGTTTGCTGTATAAGCTGTTCACACTGAAACTGACACGCAAACAGGTGATGGGTCTCATCACCCACACGGACTCGCCCTACATCAGAGCCCTGGGCTTCATGTACATCAGGTATCCCTCACAGCTGCAGTACGGTACATGATGTTACTCCTGTAAGCCGTACTGCTGGAGTTCTGATGTCTTGTGTTGTGCAGGTACACACAGCCTCCCGCGGACATGATCGACTGGTACGATGAGTTCCTGGACGATGAGGAGGTATGTCACCACGGGTAATGCCTTCATCCTCCTCATTCCTAATGTCAGACGCTTCAGGATAAATGCTGATGTGATGCTCATTACTGTCCTTCAACCTTTGACCTCAGTTGCCTTAATGTTTAAAGCCTGTTGTGTCTGTGGTGACATCAGACTGAATCTGACGCTGGGCACGTCCTGTCTTAAGAGATCAGGTTTGTAAAAATAAAAAAGATCTGCTGTAGATTTTAACACTCAGCATTCATTCATTCTTCATGTGCGCTGTATTTATAAATCCAAGATCATGGTCCCTCTTTCATGCTAATGCACAGGAGTTGGTGATGTGTTATCAGTGTTAATATCCATAGAGAGGACTGTAATAACTGTAGTGCAGCAGAGAGTTGTGTCAGACCTGTTGGTGACTGCCCTGTTCTCTCTTCAGATGGCTCTTGTGATGTAGGGGGGCTTCACACTCTTGGTTGGATTGTCGTGAGTGCAGTTAGACAGACTCACCCACCCCTCCACACCCAGCGCTACAGCTTTAAACCCACTGGCCTCCCGTCGCAGCGTTTTTCAGTCAGTGCATAGTAAGATGTTGTGGATCTAACTGTCTGAGGTGCAGTCATGTAGCAGTTACGCCTGTTCATCATTTTACTGCAATATTTTACTGTAAAGAGCTCTTGTTCTCATACAGCCCTACCTTTAAACGTGCACCAGATGTTTCCTTACATTAAAGAAACGTTTAAATAAGTTATCGTTTATTTGAGAAGTTTTTGTCAGTAACCCTCTCATTGGTCACGTGCAGTTACAGAATAAATGACTGATTACAGAACGCATTATAGATTGTCTCCATCAACATATAAAGCCTCAGAAAGCACTTGTGTTGAACTGAAATGATCTGGTGCTCTTTAAATGTTGAATGTTAAGTCAGGTGAGAGCAGAGGTGAAGACTCAGTGTTTGGTCATCACAGATGAAGCATTTATTCAGGACAGTTGATGTGGCCGTAGAGCTCTGACTGTGAGCAGCGTGTGTGTTTACCTGTCTAATGCAGTGCCATTAATGCTGCTTCCTCTTTGTGTGTGTGTGTGTGTGTGAGATCAGGAGCTGGATGTGAAGGCAGGAGGGGGGTGTATGATGACCATTGGAGAGATGCTCCGCTCCTTCCTCACCAAGCTGGAATGGTTCTCAACACTGTTCCCGAGGATCCCGGTTCCTGTGCAGAAGGCTATCGACCAGCACATGAAGAGCAGACCTCGTAAACCTCCTCCACGGGACGAGCAGGAGGAGGAGGAGCCAGACTCTGGAAGACGTGGAGACAGGCGCCGATCGCGGTACGTTTGTGTGGCGGTGCAACAATATTCAAAACAACTAATAAGTGCTCTGTTCTATTTTATAAACCTATGTGTATTACAATTTATTGTACAACTAAAATATTATATATAAAATAATAAACATAAAAATATTTAATATTAAAATGTATTATTTAAATATTATTTTTAACACTCTAAAATTACAACTAAAATATATATAAAAAATATTTTACAAAATAAAACAACAGTTAATGGATTGTTTTTTTCTTACATGCCGTCAGACCCAATTACCATTTCAGTTTGTTTATATTTCTAATCTGTGTGTGTTTTCAGGACTCCCAGGAGAAGTCTGAGCCCCAGGAGATCTCAGAACCGCTCCAGAAGTCGCAGCCACCACAGAGAAAGACGCGGCGCCAGCTTTAACCGTGAGCTGGAGAGAGAGAAAGACCGACAGCGCAAAGAAAAAGAGGGTAAGGACCGTGATAGAGAGAGAGACAGACGTCGCTCCAGAACACCCGAGCGCAGCGCAGAACGCCGCCGCAGCAGAGAAAGACGCCGCAGCGGCAGCCGCGAGAGACGCAACGAGAGGAGAGAGAGGGAGGGAGAGAGTGAGCGCAGTCGCAGGAAAGACAGAGGGGAGCGAGAGAGAGAGAGGGAGCGCTCAAAAGACAAGAGGAGCAAGGGGGAGGTAGATGAGAGGAGGCACAAGGAGGAAAAGGAGGACAGAAAACACAAGGAGGAGAAGAGGAGTAAGCGTTCGAGGAGCAGGAGCAGAGACAGGAAGCACCGAGCGGAGAGATCCAGCAGGAAACGCTCTCGCTCCGGCAGTAAGTCCCGACAGGAAGCGGCGGAGGACAGAAACAGGAAGCGGGAAAGCAGCCATAGTAAAGAACGGTCCCACAAACGCAGCCACAGCAAAGAGCGCTCACACCGCAGAGAACCCAGCACTGGTCCAGAACCTGTGAAACCCGAGCATCAGCAGAGCCACAGTCCAGCAGCAAACAGTGTTCACACAGACTCCCCCTGATCTCAGATCAGACGCTGCACTGTCCTGTCCTTCACTGTTTATTTTGTTTGTGTAAACAGGTTTCTCCCTCTGTTGTTCATTACAGGCGTCTGGACTGAGTGACATTTTAAATCCTTTTTTAATCATTTTCAGGTGGTTGTACATAGAGCTCAGATGATGTTTGAAACAGAGACACAGTCGGCTGGACGGCTGCTGTGCTGATGTTGTGCTGTTTGGTTTATTGCTCTGTTACATCTTATTTTCTAATACAACTCTTGTATGGAACTACATTTGTCAGCTGTGTGATTTTTCAAGTCATTCATTGTCTATGTAAATGTAGCTTAATTTTATTAGAACAGTAACATTTTTATTCATAATTTATAACACGAATCACATGCAGAAATGCTTTTGATATTTAATATAGATCTACTCATGTACAAAACAGGATTATGTTTTAAATATTTGGCATTGCATCTACAGTACACAAAAAGTGAGTCCTTCAGCCAGAATAAAATAAAAAAACTTTTAAAAGCAACTAATTCTTTGGATAAAAGTGCTAAATGTAAACTACAATGTGTTTCCTAATGAAGCTGTTTACCTGTCAACCACGATATACAAGTTAAGCTCTAAAGGAGATATCAGACAGCGTCACATGTTCTTCTGAGGAGAAGTGAACATTCAGTTTGTCAGGCCTGCTTTGGGAAAGAGCGGATGTCAGGAAACTGGCTGCAGCTTTAATATTTTAACATGTTTTACAGGCAACAATAGACTTCAAACACATTACAGTATCTACCCTTACTAACCACTATTTCTTTATTCCCAGATTTAAAAAAAGGGAGAAGTGAAATTGTTGTTCTGGATTTAATGTTTGCTGTGGTTCCTTGTCACCTTACCTGAGTCCCTGTGTGTGGCGTCTCACCTTCTCCTGAGACCTGCTGTGACTGGCACACAGGAAACACGGTTACATATGTTACCATTAAAACTTTATAGCTTTTGTGACTTTTGTTAACTACTTACCCGAAACAGGCAAAGAGTCTTCACTCTCTCCAGCAGTGTTGCTAGCGGTTACGATAACGTGACCGCCGCTGCCGGTGACAGAGCAGGAGAGCTGTGAGGTCACACAGAGTTTTGTCCTGCTGGAGGAAGTGACATCATACACGGTATAGTTTGTTGCAAATACAGCTGCACTCCAGCCCACTGTCTCCGGTGCTGTGTTCGTCACGTTCAGAGGAGCACAAGGCACTGGGGAACGCACAAACAAAATAAACTGATGTGTTTTTACAGTTTATAGGACATTAAAATGAACCAAGTGCACTAAAGGTTAACATTGGGAACCAGCTGAAGTGAGAGGTACTGCGTGTTGTGATCTCAACATGAGCTTATCTTACATCTTAAACAGATGACTGGTGTTTTCACCAGTGTGTTTGTTTGTGTGTTGCAGTGGCTGAACGGTGTTCACAGCACCTGTGGTTCCAGAGATCGCTGTGGACTCCATGCCCACTCCAGCAGAGTTTCTTGCCCTGATGGTGGCGCTGTAGGAGGAGCCACAGGGAAGAGGAACCTCAAAGAACGTGCGGTTGGTCCAATAGGAGGCGACATCAAACAGCGCCTGGATGTCATTCAGAATTCTGCCATTGATTTGCAGGAGGTACTCAGACCCAGGACAGTACCCAGCAGACCAGGACGCCCTCAGGATCTGAGTGTCATTCACTACCGTACGAGGGATGACTCTGAATGTAGGTGGAGGACAGGGTGCTGAGAGACAGCAGGACATTAGTATCAGTTAATTTACCATGACCTTGTGTGTGTTTATAGATGGCTTGAGGATTCGTACCTGCTCCTCCAGGTAGGATGTCACTGGTTGAACTGTTGCAGATCCCATCGGATGCCTGGACTGAGAAGTTGTACACAGTGCCACACACTAAGCCCTGCAGGGTACAGGAAGTGTTTCTGCTCTGACAGGAGACAGTCGTGCCACTGTCAGACTGAGCCAGTCCTGTGTACGCGACGGCTCCTGGGGTCTCTGCCCACGACAGCAAGGCGCTGCTGTTCCCACAGTTCACCCCTAATGTCAGGTTCACTGGCTTACAGGGTACTGCAGAATAACCACATCGCAATATTAAGTTACTTTACACAACCTGAAAGTGTTCAAAACTTTATCTTTAACTGTACTTTTAAGTCTTTATGTCTGTTTATCAGAATTTGAATCTGAAGTAATTTTGACCAAATCTGAACCGTGTTCACACTGACAGCGATTAAACTGGTATTATAATATGAAATCAACCACCTTCTTTTAAATGACTGTCATTCAGTACAGCAGAGGGAGGGAGTGTGTCTGTGCTCTCACCCGTGTTGAAGGAGATTGAGGAACTGGATGGGCTGCTGCAGTTCTCGTGACTGGCTGTAACTGACACATAATAGGTGCTGCTGCAGCGGAGATCGGTCAGTGTGAAGTTACTGTCCGTGCTGTTATTGGTCCTCACGTCTCCGTTTATGCTGACTACAGTGAGCGTGTACCACTCTGCCATGTGAGACGGCTGCCATGACACAAACACACCCTTTGTCCGACAGTCTGCACGTGCGCTGACAAGGGTGGGCCTACAGGGAGCTGCAGACAATCAGAGGAACAATAAAGTAGTTTGACTCCTGATGCAGTGAAAACATCACAGATCTGCAGCGGCGATAGTTCAGCTAGAAAAGTCGCACCATGCTGGGATGTCACACAAGAGTTGGTAGCCTGGGTGTTGCTAGGGTGTTCTAGGTAATTGCTAGATGGTTGCTAAGGTGTTTTGGGTGTAACTAAGGCAAGTAGTAGTGTACACCTCTTCTGATGTATAACGTAATTTTCTTCATCTTTTTATGTCACCTGGTCTTTGTGATGTCACATGTTTACCTGTGCTGATCCTGTAGGGGGAACTGCGGAGGCCGCTGCACCAGTTGGAGGATGCTGACACAATGACGGTGTACTCCATGCCACACTGCACGCCTGTGAGGTTACAGGAAGAGGCGGAGCTATTGCAGGAAATGAGGGAGCTGTCCTGACCCTCTGCTGTTGCAATGTACAGAGAATTTCCTCTCTGTGCTCTCTGCCACTGTACCTGGATCACACGACTGCCGCAGTCCGTCAACATCACGATGGATGACAAAGCACAGGGTGCTGGAGAGACACACAATATTTATTACTTATTTTATAATACAGACAGTTCTGAATGTTGTGTTGTTTTTCTTGTTAAGCACATTATAAAGTGTCTTGTTTTCACCTTAGTATATGGTGAGGTTTTGCTAAAGTTTAAATTCTTATAAACTGCTGTAAGAACAAATTACAAACAGTGAATCATCTGCAGAACCTAAAACATGATACAGAAGATATCAGATCTTCATTCACACTAAATCAGCCGCAACACCTTAAAATGGGGGTAACATAAGGAGATTGTTGTTGGACACTGGTATGCTTGCTGTGTGAAAGCATTGAGCCGCAGAGGTTTGACTGTTACAGGGTTTACCGTGAGGTTTTAAGCGTCTCAGAACCTCTGTGTCTGCTGCAGGTGTGTGTTCTCACCTGTCTCCATCTGAAAGCTGCTGCTGGACGGGCTCTGACAGGCAGCACTGGAGGCCATGACGGAGAAGTTGTAGCTCTTTCCACAGCCCAGGTCAGGCACGTTACAGGTGGTGTTTGAGGTGGAGCAGTTGGATGTGTGACCATCATCTCCAACAGCGAGGACAGTGTAGCCCACAGCAGCACGGTCAACATCCCACCACACCCACGCAGAGTTAGTGATGCAGTCCAGGGTCCCGTTAACCCCCTGAGGAGCGCATGGAGCTGAAGAGGTCCGAGAGACAAAAACAGTGCTGTAAGTAAATCATCTTCCATTCCAAACCTGAATGACATTTCTTCTGTTCAAGGGTGTCACTGTTACTTGGTTACCAACACCTCAAAATATCCTCTCAGGTTCTGTTCCTCAGAAGCAGAAACATCAAACATGTTTGGAATGACATTGTAGAAGAATTTAAACATTTGATTTAATATATTTTTTAACTCTCCATTAGAATGTTGACTGAATTGAACAGCCCTTTAATAGTGCACATGTACTCTGATAAAATCAGAGCTCATTTGTCCCTCCATCACTGGTGAGTGTTGTGTGTCGTACCCGAGGAGATGACACTGCAGCTGGACTGACTCTGACAGCTGCCCCTCACTGCCACCACACTGAGGTTGAAGCTCTCACTGCAGGGCACACGGCTGAAGGAACACTGCGTTCCTGTGCTGTTACAGGTGAAGATCGCCCCGCTGCTGCGACTCTTCAGACTCACTCTGAACTGGCTGCTATCCAGTGCTGCACTCCAGCTCACCAGCACAGACCCCACTGCACACTGCACTTGTGCCGTTACGTTCTGAGGGGGGCATGGGGCTGAGAAAAAGGAGAGAAAATGTTTTAAAGGATAGTTCACCCAAAATGAAACGATTCCATGTCATTTCAAACCTGTATGACGTTTTTGCTTCTAAGGAACATAAGAGAAGATATTTTGAAGAATGTTTGAAACCAAATATCCAATTTACAGTTTACTGAGACAAAACCACTAATATGTTTCTCAAAATATCTTCTCTTGTGTCCCGACTCATTTGTTGGTGAACTGCCCTTAAAATACTGCTGATTTAGGAGATGTGAAGGCTCTAGTGTAAGTGAGTGTTTGTTGTTGTTTAAGTGTTTGATTCAGACAGTAAAACCCTCAGGTACCTGTCTGCACTTGAGACGCAGCGCTCCTGGCACTCTGACAGCCCTGGGACAGGGAGAACACAGAAACATTGTACACTTGACCACAGTGGAGTCCCTGCAGGTCACAGGAGCTCATGCTGCTGTTACACGAGGAGGAGTGACTGTCAGCAGCCACGCCCACTGCCACATAAGACTCCGCCCCATTCACTGGCGCCCAAGACACGGATGCAACACCATATGTTTGATTTGTGCAAAGCAGAGACGTGGCAAGGTTGCTAGGTCCACATGGAGCTGAAGAGAAAGAGTTTAAGAATATTTTTAGTTTATATGCTGCATTTTATTTGGCTTGAATAAAAAATGTTCTTCCCACTTCAAAAAGTGGAAAATCTGCCACTGTTTGATCTGCCACACACAGGCAGTAACACACAGGCAGTAACATTTATACATTTTAAATGTCCCAAAACTTTCAAAATACTGTATTAAACATTTTTGTTTCTTAATGGAAACAATTTAGAAATATTTGAAATAGTTGCAGTGGAGTGCAGTGCAGTGCACAATAGTTGCAGTGGTTTCACCTGATTGCACAACCATGTATGTGTTGCTGTTGTCACAAACTCCATCCTGGGTAGTGACAGTCAGGTTGTAGGTCTGACCGCAGTGCATGCTGGGTAACGTGCAGCTGTCGTTGTAGCTGGTGCAGTTGATGCGATGGCCGTCAAGGGCGGTGGCTCTGACGATGTGATTCATGACTCGATCGCTCAGCTCCCACCTCACAACAGCCGTGTTTGTGTTGCAGTTCAGCTGGGCACTGGTGTTGTGAGCCCTACAGGGTGCTGCAGTGAACCAAACACTCTCAATTACATTCTCAAAAATAAACATTTCTCAGACTTTAGTGAGATCTTTGTGTATTTTAGTCACCACAACTTAAACAAATCAAAACAGCTTTTAATAATACACTTTAAGTGTGGGTTAGTGTTTAAGTGTGGGTGAGGTTACACTGTTAAACGTGTAGCTGCACCTGTACTCAGCAGGACTGGTGGGCTTGGTGTGGTGCTGCAGTTTCCGTTAGACGCACTGACAGTCAGACTGTAGTTCATCCCGCAGAGCAGATCTGAGAACACGCATGCTGTCTCTGTGCTGTTACACACAGGGGCATAGCCAGCGCTACCCTGGGCCACTGCCGTGTAGGAAACAGCCCCCACACTCCGATCCCAGGACACAGACACGTTTCCAGAGGCACAGTCCACACGACCCTGTACACGGGCCGGTACACAGGGCACTGCAGAGAACAGATACATGAGGAACTGCGTCTGTGCTGTGTGTTAGCCAGTTTAACATTCCTAATGGGATTATTCCCAAAACATCTGTGTTATTCCAAAGGTGTATAATGTTTATTTTATCTGCAGACCAGCACAGCTGGAAAGACAACAGGAAAGACAGTCACATGCTGTGTAAGGACATACGGGTGAAAAAGATGACACTAAAGTTGAGATTTTGGGGTAAGTATAATTTGCTAAGCTGTTTATTCAGAGTATCAGAGTAGTTTAGTTAAATGCATCAGAAATAATTATCAGATGATAATTATTGCCTGTTTGCTACTCATGCTAGTTTTGCACAATACAGCATGTTTTCTGGCACAGCATGCAAGTTTTGTTGCTAGATGACTGTAAAAACATAACACAGTTTCTAACATTTGTCACTGCATCCTGTTTTAAACTACACAGTGTGCTGCAGCATCCGCACCAGTTACGGTCTGTGTGACGGAGGAGTTGGAGGCGGTGCACCGCTGCGTTACCGCGGTGACGCTGATGCTGTAGGTGGAGCCGCAGCGCAGCGGCCGCAGGCTGCATTCCTGCGCGGAGGTGCTGCAGTTCACCGCGTCACCGGCGGTTCCCATGCCAACCACCAGGTACGACTCCGCCCCACGGCCGACGCTCCACTGCACCTGCGCGGAGCCGGAGACGCAGTCCGGCGTGGACAGAACCCTCTGAGGAGCACACGGCACTGGGAGACACAACACACGCATCAGTGTGGTGCAGGTCAGGCATTCATTCAAACTGACGCCACACACATGAGGGCTGTTGTCATGCTGTGACGCCACACACATGAGGGCTGTTGTCATGCTGTGACGCCACACACATGAGGGCTGTTGTCATGCTGTTACACCACACACACGTTGTTTCTGTTCGGGTGTTGTTTGTGGCTGTTACCCGTCCACGTGTTCGCCGGGGGGCTCGCCGCGCTTCGGCAGTGCCTGTTCAGAGCCGTGACGGTGATCACATACTCCTGACCGCAGAGCAGATCTGACAGGAACCCGCTGCTGACATTGGTACTGAACTGCACGGTGTGTCCCGTTCCGTTACTCGCTACCACCTGGTACGTCTCAGCCCCAGCACTGGAAGCCCAGCTCAGAGAGACCACCCGGGTGCCACAGTCCAGCACGGGCGTCGGGGTCTGAGGAACACATGGAGCTGAGGAACCAGAGAGTGTCCGGTGAGTGTTATGTGCACAGATACATCAGATGAACAGTGACTTATATTCAGGTGACTTTAAAACGGCTTCTTCTCACCCATGTGTATATATGTGCTGTTGCCCTGGGGGCTTGTGCAGCGGCTGTCATTGGCTGTAACCGTGACGTTATAGGTTTCACCGCAGTGCAGGTCCTGCCAGGTGCAGCCGGTCCCATTAGTGACGCACAGGTGTGTGTGCCCGTTCTGACCCGTTGCTATGGCAGTGTACACGTTTGCCCCATCGCTGGGACCCCAGCTGACGGCACCCACCAGGTTCTGACACTGCACATACGTCACTACATCACGCGGTGCGCAGGGGGCTGCGGAACGAGACAAAGATTCATTCATTTTATTTTGTTTCCAGACAGAATTGTGATCCAAACCTGTGACCTTTAGGTTATAAGAGCTTTAGGTTATTATAGCTTTAGGTTATAAGAGCTTTAGGTTATTATAGCTTTAGGTTATTATAGCTTTAGGTTATAAGAGCTTTAGGTTATTATAGCTTTAGGTTGTAAGAGCTTTAGGTTATAAGAGCTTTAGGTTATTATAGCTTTAGGTTATAAGAGCTTTAGGTTATTATAGCTTTAGGTTATTATAGCTTTAGGTTATAAGAGCTTTAGGTTATAAGACCTTTAGGTTATTATAGCTTTAGGTTATAAGAGCTTTAGGTTATTATAGCTTTAGGTTATTATAGCTTTAGGTTATAAGAGCTTTAGGTTGTAAGAGCTTTAGTTTGTAAGAGCTTTAGGTTATTATAGCTTTAGGTTATAAGAGCTTTAGGTTGTAAGAGCTTTAGGTTTATGTACTGCCCTCTAGTGGATCAGTGAATGTTGTTCAAGCATGTGTTAGTTTGTGTTTGAAAGCTTTAGTTATGATTTGTGTGGATGCTGCAGGACGTACAGAGTTTGAACAGCACGGGGGCACTCAGTGGACTGTCACAGTCCTGGTTTTCTCCCTGGACCGTCACGTTGTAAGTTTGTCCACAGGGCAGCGACACAGACAGGTTAGTAGTGGCTGTATTAAAGGCTATATCATATCCCAGATTCCCTGTAACCATCACAGTGTAGAGCGACACCCCACTGGCTGCTGACCAATCCAGCCACACGATCTCGCTGTCACATGACACACGAGCCGTCACGTTCTCCGGTCTGCACGGGTCTACAGAACAAAAACAGCAGGAACACAAGATTGAAAATGTTAATTTATACTTAAAACATTTCTCCCAAAGATTAAAGAATAACCAAGATGTTAAAACAGATGTCACCTGTAGTGAGGTACACAGGTGCGCTGCTGTTGCTCTGGCAGCTCTGGCTGTAGGCGGTGGCGGTGACGGCGTACGTTCTCCCACAGAGCAGATGTGAGAAGGAACAGTTGGTGGAGGTGGAGGTGCAGCGCTCCTTATGTTCTCCTCCTCCTCCACTGACAGCCTCTGCAGAGTAGTGATCTACTCCCTCGCTCTCCTCCCAGGACAGCACAGCCGTGTTGTTTCCACAAACTTTTCTAACTGCTGGTCGTAACGGTGCACAGGGTTCTGCAGGTCACAAACGGCTGTTAAAAACGGCTCATATCAGTGGCACGTGTTTTACCCACAATGCTCTGCAGACTCACTGGACTGGAATGTGACGTTGGTGGGGGATGTGATCTGACACTGTTGGTTAGCTGAGGTGAGGCTAAGGTTGTAAAGCTGTCCACAGTGCAGTGAGGAGATGTTACAGCGGTTCTGTTGAGTTGTGCAGGAGAACACCTGACCTCCTGACCCGGAGGCTCTCACAGAGTAACTCTCCCCTCCGACGCCGGCGGTCCAGGACACCAGCACTGACTCTGACACACAGTCCACCATGGCTGACACACCAGCAGGTAAACAGGGGGCTAACAACAAGCAAATTAAACAAATACTCTTTATCAAGCATCATAACATGTTGTGTGCTGTTATATATGTAAATGAAACAGACAGACTGTATATGTGACAGGATCAGAGGATGTTGTTGTTATTGTGTGTTTTAAAAGCATTTTTAGGACCTTATACATAAGATATTGGATAAGATGTTGGTGTTTGTGATACAGTTATGTAATACACATAAGTCAGTGTTTTACTTCTGGAGTCCTGAGGGTTAGTTGTGTGTCATGTTGTTTTTTTTCGTTTACAGACCTGATGTCATGTTGAACTCAGCGCTGTCAGAGCTGTCGTAAACCACGCCGATGGCCCGAACTTTAACACTGTAAACCGTTCCACAGGTGAGTCCAGGTACGCTGCAGTATGTCTGATCCGTCCGACAGGATGTGGAATGGCCGTTTTGTCCCACCAGGAAAGCAACGTACCCCACAGCAAACAGGCTGGTCTCCCAGCTGACGGTGGCATTCAGGGAGGGGCAGTTAATGTTGCCTCTGACGCTCTGAGGAGGACACGGTTCTGAAATAACATGCAGATGATTCAGTCATTCACTGTAATATCTGTTCTCAACACTGCTGCATTTCATTACAAAACCTATTGGTGCTATAAGCTCTTACCATATCATTATAATTACTGTAAAATGTGCAGTAACAAGTCATATTGTATGATTTTATGGGACTGAACATGTAACGTGTTATGTGATATTTTTCAGCAACACATGGTGAAGATTGTGCAAAACCTCTTCTGTGTTGTATCAAACACACTCAGGTGAGTTAATGATGCACACAAACACACTCGTGATAATGAGTCACATGACTGACCTGTGGTGATGGGGTCGGAGATCGCAGTGCTGTCACAGAGGCTGTTATGAGAGGTCAGGCTGATGTTGTAGATCTGACTACACTGCAGTCCTGACAGGACGCAGGTCGTGCTCGAGGTGGTACAGGTGACGGTCAGGCCCTCTGCAGTCACAGCCACTGCTGAGACGTTTGTGGCACCTTCAGTGCCGTTCCAGCTGATCTGAGCAATGGAGGGCTGGTACCGCACTGCCAGCCGCTGAGGAACACACGGACCTGTTGCCATACCGTGAGACATTTTCTCATTATTAAACCGCAGCAGTCAGATGTATAAAATAAGAGTTTAAAATAATTTATTCTGGGGTATTAAAGCTGAAGAATACAAGAATATTTATTATGCTTTAAAATTCAGTTTAATATGCCAAGACAGTAGAACAGAAAGCTTTTATTTATGGGATGAAAATCATCCCAAAATGATTAACAAATGCACAGATATCTGTGAGTGTCACTCATTTTACACACGTATGTGACTTTCCACAGACAAATGCCTTTGACTTGAATCTGTGAGTATAGAGTCCTGTACAACAGTTTATTCCTGTACTGTACAACAGATTATTGGTATGTGCAAAATGTTTATAATGCTTATAATATTTTACAGAATATTTTACAGATGTTTTGTGGAAAGTCACATGCCTGTGTAAAAGGAGTCACAGATAACTGTGTTTATTTGTCCACACACCAGCAGCATGTTACAGCAGGTCATCTCACCTGTGATCAGAGAGCCGTTCATCTGTGCGCTGGTGTTGCATGAGTTCCCGATGGTCTGTACGGCGACTGTGTACCTCTCACTGCACTGCAGTGAGCTCAGCTCACAGTGTGTGATAGAGCTGTTGGAAACGCAGGCAGTTCTGTGACCCAGTGACGACAGGGCAGATACAGCGTAACCCACAGCCCCTGCCCCATACTGCCACCACACAGTGGCTGTCCCGAGCCCGCAGTCCAGTGCTGCCCTTATGAAACTGGCTGCACAGGGAGCTGTCGGTAAACCAGAAACAATGTTTCAGTGTTTGATATATTGTAAAACACAGGGGCTGCTATGTTTTCATTTATTTAAATTATTATTGCATTTTAATATAGTGGGCAGCCGTATAATGAGCAGTGTGTGTGTGTGTACCTGACTGAGTGCTGGCTGTAGCGCTGGGTGGGCTGCTGCACTGACCGTCTGACGCTGTTACATTGATGTAGTACAGCTGACCACACCTGAGTCCTGCAACGCTACACTGTGAGCCTGAAGACTGACAGCTGCTGGACATTCCGCTGCTGTCCTGCAGTCTGGCTGTGTAAAACTGACCGCCGGCACTGACCCCCCATGATATCACTAATGCATTCAAAGCACATTCCACAGAGGGCTGCACACTGACCGGAGAGCAAGGCACTGAGCAGAGAAGAGACATCGTATGTTGTTATGATATAATTGTGATGGTTTGATGACTTTTCTTTACTGTGTCCTCAGTACAGTCACAGGATGAGAGAGTGAATATGTTTAACATATTGATATATAAGCATCGATATGTTAAAAATGTTTTTAGCAGCATTCAGTAATATAAGATTTAATTCTTTCATTATTTAATTCTTCAGGTGATTAATGTGGATTATTGTGTTACCTGACTGGATCTGTACAGGTGAACTGGGTTCACTGCTGCAGTTCCTGCCGGTTGCCCTGACAGTGACTGAGTATCGCTCTCCGCAGGTCAGAGGTGAAAGGACACAGGAGGTGGAGCCTGAGGTACAGCTAACTGAGCGCCCAGTAACACTGTTGGCTGTCACAGAGTAAAGCACCGCCCCCTGACTGCTTCCCCAGGATACTGTTGCTACGTTACTGCTACAGCTCACGTTGGCAGACAAATTTTGTGGTACACAAGGAGCTGGAAAATGATACAAAACAGAATTAGCTGGGATGTGGAGGCTGGAGGTCAAATTTACGCTGTAGAGGATCTCATTATGGTAATGCCTGTTGTACAATCAATCACTCTTACACCTCTGTTGTTAATGAATCTTTAACTGCTGTCTCAATAGCTACAATAGCAGCTACAGCTCTTTTTCTTACATGTTGTGACATTTGGTCCGGTGCCAACAGAGCTGTTGCAGGCCGGCCCCTCCGCCACTACTTTCACTGTGCAGGTCTGTCCACAGGGCATGCTAGTGATGTCACATCCTGTTGCGGGGGTCCTACAAGTGTATGTCAGTCCATTAGAACATTCCAGTGCTGCGGTGAAGGACAGAGAACCGTTGCCATGGGACCAGGACACACTCACTGTGTTGTTGCCACAGTTTGTGAGGGATTGGATGTTGTGAGGAGGGCAGGGGGCTAAAGAAAGAAACGTGTGGTTTATGTGCTGCTAGCGGCTCCACATGAAATGACAAAGATTCAGGTTCGATTTTGTGAAAGGGTGGTTACCAGAGCTATGTAGCTGCTAAGGAGGTTTATAGCACATGCTGTGTGGTTGCTTACGTTAAAATAGTTTGTGATAATTGTTATGACCCTCCTTTTAAAGTTGGGTTTACTTATGTTTTTGCCCTTTAGCAAGACACACTGTATGCCACACAAATGGCATACAGATTTATACGCTTGTAAATGTAACCCAAAAGAATTCATACCCTACCAGCTGTGAAAGCCCAGCAGAACTTACAGACATCAGCTGTCGGTACCTGTTTGCTTCTGAAGTGTGTTGCTGGCAGTACTGGTGCACTGGCCCTGTGTTGCGCTCACACTGAAGCTGTACGTGAGACCACACTGCAAGCCTGACACCACACAGGAACTGCTGTTAGAGGTTCCGCACGACAGCTGCACCCCCTGAGGATTAACCGCGCTGACCAAGAACACATCTGGACTCAAACCAGAGCCTGACCAGGTCACCACAGCAGAACCTGAGCTGCAGCTCAGAACCACGTCAGTCAGAACCGGCGCACACGGCGCTGAGAGCCAGAGGAGAAACCAGCAGCAGAAATGAATGCAAAGTTAAGTTTAAAGAGGGTCAACTTACAGAAACCTCTTTGGAACTATTCTGCTACTGTTGACTTGAAAACATTTAAGTAACGTATAAAAAGTACTAAAAGTACAAATGTTGTTGGGTCCAAAAGCAGTTGGACAAATATATATTCATATATTATATGATGATGTTATATATGATGATATGTTATGTGTGAGATATATTTATATGTTATACAAATATATGATGATGTTATATATGATGATATGTTATGTGTGAGATATATTTATATGTTATACAAATAAATGATGATGTTATATATGATGATATGTTATGTGTGATGTGTCTGTCACCTGTTCTGAAGGAATACACTGTGATGGGTGGACTGGTGCAGGTGTTCTGGCTAGCAGTGACACTGATGTTGTACTGGCTGCCACACTGCAGACTGGTGAGGTTGCAGTGTGAGTTGGTGGTGTTACACTCCAGACCAGCAGAGGACCCCCCGAGGACAGCAGAGGACACAGCTCTTGCTGTGTATTGAACTCCAGGGGCGGCTGTAGAGTTCCACGACACTGACGCGGTGTTAGAGCAGCCCAACAGAACAGCAGAGACAGAACCGGCTGGACAGGGTCCTAAAGAGGAGAAAGAGTCTCTTATCTGTGTATTTCACTCAAATATTGCAAATAGCCATATCACAACCTAACTAATCGGTTTAAAGATAATACAACTGAATGCTTTACCTGCCATGATCTGACTGGTCAGACTCTTGGTGCTACATCTGTTGCCCTCAGCAACCACTGTGATATTATAGGTCTGCCCACAGCCAATGGCAGGAATGATGCAGGAGGTGGAGGTGGAGTTACAGCTGAGGGTGTTTCCAGCGATGGATTCTGCTTTAGCTGAGTAGTTTAGTGCCCCTGCACTGGCCTGCCAGCTGACCCGAACCGCACCGGACTGACAGTCTAACAGCTGACTGACCACAGCCTCAGGGGAACAGGGGGCTGCAGACCAGACAAACACTGTTTACTCACTTCTGAGGTAAGAGACCAGGTGTACCTGTCTAGCTGGTCATCATGATAATATACATTTGATCATTGCAGGGGATGTAAATGAGATGCTAATACTGGATCTCACCATGATAATCAGTTACTAACACATGCAGCATTTAATTGTTAGGGTTATATTCAGTTAACAGATAGTTGCATGTCTAATGTATCTTTATTCACTGTTAGATCATTACTTTAGATTTTTTGATGACTAAAGTTTAAATGACTTTAATTTTAATATTAAACATTATTTCAACAGTTAAAAGGTTGGTGTTGTATATTAGAGCTTTTAAATACCTACCGGTGACGATGCGATACGCTTCACTGCGTTCCCCAGTGCAGTTCACGCTCACAGCTGTGACCGACACGTTGTACGTCTGTCCACACGTCAGACCGCTGATGTTACAGGAAGTGCTGCTGGAGTTGCATGTTAGTTGTCTGGTAGCACTCTCTGCTGTGGCCGTATAATATAAAACAAGACCAGCAGAGGCTGTCCAGGAAACAGCCGCTGTGTCAGACTGACAGGAAAGTGACACGTTTACCTGAGTGGGAACACACGGGGCTGGAAAAAGATTGAAATGGTGTGACACACGTCATACAGATGAACTTCATGTGAGTATTTAAGTTTCTTGAGTTCACAACAGAATGTGTGAATAAGTTCACAGTTAACAGAGGTTCTAGTACAGAGCTTCTCAACTCAAACTCACCAAACTAATTTCTTTCTTGAATCTTGTTTAGCTGTTTGAAAGGTTGAGAGATGAGAACCTCTGTTCTAGTGGAACCTCTGTTCTCTGTTCTAAACTTCAGTGAGGTTAGTGGACAGCAGTTGACAGAAGCGTTGCAGCATGACTGGATGTATTTCTGATGTTATGATGTTATATGTCATGTTATACCTGTGTCCACAGTTAGCAGGGTGGTGGTGCAGCTGGAGCAGGTGTGGCCGTAACCCGTGACGGTGAGGTTGTAGCGCTCGCCGCAGTGCAGTGAGCTGATGCTGCAGGACGAGCTGTTAGTTGTGCAGCTGTGTTGATGAGAATCCCTCACAGACTGCAGCGTCGCATTAAAGCGCAGCGTCCCGTTCCCGGGTGTCCAGGAAATAAATGCTGCGTTGGTGCGGCAGTCCAGCCTGGCTTGAACGGCAGTGTTGTGACACGGTGCTGCCGCATGAAGTGCATCAATCAAACATCAGAAATTGTAAATCAGATGCAAATGAAAATAGTTGTTCCATTTTTGTTCTGCTTCAAGTTTACCTGAGATGAGAGAAACTGCTTGGCTGGCTGGACTCACGCAGTCAGTGTTCCTGCCCAGGACAGTGATGGAGTATTCCTGCCCGCATCTCAGATCTGATATATCACAACGTGTTCCTGTGCTGTTACAGGATGTCCTGTGTCCATAGCTGCCCTCGGCCCTGACCATGAACCCACCGGCACCCAGACCTCCAGCCCAGCTGACGGACGCGGTTCTGGTGGTACAGTTCAGAGTGGCGCTGACACTGGTGGGAGGGCAGGGAGCTGAATGAGGTAAAGAAATGTGATTATTATAATGATTTAAATCAAAACATGTTTGTACTACTGAACCCAGTTCAAAGCTGTAAAATCTGCCTCTGTTTGAAGCATACAATTGCAGGTTACTTTACATGTTTTATGCATGTATAATTGTATAAATGTCTTTGCATTAAACAAATATTGTGTGATATTGTGTAATGTAATGCATTTTGTGTGTTTATGTACACTTTGTGTGTGTGTGTTAATATTAAATCATCACACCTGTTGTGATCACTGCAGCTGTTGCCTGAGAGCTGCTGTTACACGTGTTGTCCTGAGGCTGAACCGTCACGTTTAATGTCATTCCACACGGCAGAGAGGTCAGCTGACAGGAAGTTCCATTAGTGTGGCAGGAAGCTAAGGGTTGCTGCTGCCCAGCTGCGCGCGCAGTCACCGTGTAGCCGCATGCTCCTGCGGTACCGTTCCATGTCACCGTAGCTGTACTGGTGTCACACTGCAGCACAGATGTGACGTTCTGAGGCTGGCAGGGAGCTGAGGGACACAAGACAGAAATAATCACCATCACTGGGTGAAAACATCCAAATATATCCACATTTTCCCTGAAGTAACAAAAAGTTCCAGTGTTAGATGTTGTATTATTGTTGGTGCTCGGTTAAAAGTTTTTAAATGTTCCACTAACTGCTCTCTGAAATGTTTTATATGTATGATATATTGTTGTAAAAACATTCTACCAACATTACTGCACAAACATGTTTGATCATTTTGTGAGAACCTTTAGAGAACATTATGCAATGTTCTAAGAAAATTCTCTATTAGCTGGGATGCTGTCACATGACTCATACCTGAGCGTATCTGAATGGCTGTGGATGGACGGCTTTGGCAGTGACCGTCATGGTACGTGACGCTGGTGTTGTAGATGGTCCCACAGCGCAGGTTCTGAACGGTGCAGCTGTTAGAACCTGTACTGCAGTTCAGTGAAGGTCCACGTGGGTCTTCCAGCACTGCAGTGTACAGACCACCAGTCTGAAGGGGCTGCCAGCTGAACACAGCTTGATTCACTGCACAGTCTCGTACCACAGCCACACTGGCCGGAGCACACGGGGCTGCAGGGGTGAGTGGGACACAGTTACAGCGCATGTATCGCTGACGGTAGTCATGGGCAGCAACGTTCCTCAGGTTGTACTGAATTTAACAACACAGACGTTTATTCTCACAGTTACTGAGAATTTATCATTTTATCTCTAAATCTAAAAAAGTATACATTTTGTTTTAGGTTTTTTATTGTTGTCATGGTAATTGAAATATTTTTCTCATTGTTTCTGCACAAAATATAATTACTTCTGCATAAATAATTAGTTCTGCATTAAATCAGTAAAAATAATGAATGTTTTTTCTGTTATTAGGGTCTATGTTCTGAGGCTGTGACTGTTTGGCTTTGACATGTTCTCCTGAGGAGCACATACCTGTCTTCAGGGTGACAGTTTCACTGTCTGAGCTGTTGCATCTCAGGTTTGTTGCTAAGACGTAAGCGCTGTATGTCTCCCCACATTTCAGGTCCTGGAACTCACACTCGGTCCCCATGGCAATGCAGGTGTACACCGTGCCATTCGAGTGTGTTGCCACACCAACGTAGAAGACGGCACCATTACTGGCGAGCCACGAGAGAGTGACGGAGTTTGGACTGCAGGTGTCCACAGCAGATACATTCTGAGGTGCACAGGGGACTGCGGAGATGAAGACTCAGGTATGATTATCATGTAATAAAACAAATTACTGCGGTAACATGTCCAGATGGTTTTATGGTCGAATGTTATGAACAAATTTGTGTTCTGTATGTAAAATCGTCCGCTTACAAACAAATGCAGTTGTAATAACCTCAGATTAAAAATGATGTCTGTAGTTAATCACATATCATTGTATATTTATTGGTAATCAATAAATCAATCATCACAGTGAAATGACCGTGTCAGGAAAGCAGTGGTTTTACCATCAGTCACACACCTGTGCTGGCCACCTCTCCCAGCACCGGGCCGGTGGTACAGTAGTCATTTTTGGCAATAATCCACACACTCAAGCTCTCGCCGCAGTCCAGATCTCTCAGCATGCAGGTGTTGTTGTGGGAGGAGCAGTTGTAGAAATCTCTGCGGTTCCCGCGCGCCTCCACCACGTACGTCTGTGCTCCTTCCACCAGGTCCCAGCTCGCAGACGCTATACCGGTGCTACAGTCTGACGTTGTCTGGACGTTCTGGGGCAAACATGGGGCTACGGGGGACATATGAGGCAGAGAGCAATAGAAAACAACCGTGTATTTTAATCTTTAATCCTAAACTAGAATCTGTGATTTGTTCAATGAATAATCAGCTGTGCTGGTGTTTGTTCAGAACGGACCTGTGCTGACGACCACAGGCGTCGTCATGCCGCTGTTGCAGTTCTCTTCATTAGAGTAGGTGGAGCTGACGGTGAAGTTGTAGGTCTTTCCACAGGCCATGTTGGTGAAGTAACAGGAGGTGTCCATGGTAACACATGGTGTCTCCTCACCGCTGGAGTCCACGGCCGAGGCCATGTAATGAGCCGTGTTGTTGGTGGCATTCCAGGAGAATATGATGACGTTCGTGGAACACTCACGGTAGACATCCGGGTATTTAGGTGGACAGGGAGCTGTGTGTGTGGATTGGAAAAGTACAGGGAAAAAAATTAGATAAATTTTGTCATTTGCTAATAAAATATCTCCAGCCATTATTGACATTCTAAAACAAACACTAGTGAAAAGGTAAATATATGAGCACAAAAAGAGGAGAGAGCAGCTCGGTTTTCAGACTTCAGGGCTGAAACCAGCAGAAATTCTGATCCAGCAGGAACTGCAACGATCCTGCCATCTGATACCAGATAACAGCCTGTGGAGCTGAGTGTGTGTGTCTGAGACGTGGGTGTGTTTCACACATCATGAGGTGACTGGAGGCTAATCAGAGATTATACATCTGATGCCAGTTTTGCTACTATTATTAGAAAAAAGTGCATCAACAAACAGTAATAATTCTCTGGAGAGTGTTATAATTCTCGACAGCCTGTGAACGTGTGCAGAAAACTTTTGAAAGTTCATGGTTTAGTTGATACTTCACTGAGTGCAGAGGAAGCAGGAGCGATAATGGAAACAGCGTTACCCGTCTCAAAGCTGTGGATGGCGTCTGATGTGCTCTCACAGTCAGCAATGGCTGTGATTCTCACGGTGTATTGTTCTCCACAGGACAGGGAGGCGATCTCACAGGTGAGGCTGGTGGAGGTGCAGTTCAGGGACCTGCCCTGACCGTCAGTAGCTGTCGCCCGGTATAACGTGGCACCAAACACTGCCCCCCAACTCACAGATGCAGAAGATCTGATGCAGTTGTACTGCGCTGAGATTTCTGTAACCTGTGGAATGGCTGAAAGGAAGCAGAAGCAGCATCAGGTCAGTTCTGGTTCAGCTCAGATGCTGTTATTCTCTGTTTTTGAATCGGTGTATTTGTATGAGGTGAGCGTGAGGTGATGTTCTGCTTACTGGGGGTTGTGTAGGTGATGTTTGAGGGCTCTCCTGGCTCCAGGAACATGTTGATGGACGAGACCCCCATTATGTATGTTGTACATGGAACAAGATTTGGGATTTCCAGGAAGAGATTAGAGGTATTCCAGCTGACAGGAGGGATTCCTGGCTTGTAACTGACGGTGGCTGTAACCTGGTAGCGCAGGACATTCTGAAGGCTCTGCCATGAAATGTGAGCGCTGCTCTGACTGGATCTGACCACAGTCACTCCGGCTGGTGGCTGCACCACTGCAGAACAGAGACATCATGCTGGGAAACTTAGTTACACTTTCTGAAAGCTGCTAACAAACGTAAGTGAAAATAAACTGGAGAAAACCAGACGTACACGTTCTGATGGTTTTAACCAGACTCTTGGCTCCACGACCCGCAGCATTGGAGGAGAACACATAACAGTTGTATGCTGTGGATGGCTGGAGGTTGTTCATCTGTCCGTAAGAAGTGGAGAAGTTCTGTTCATGATGTTCTGAGTTTAATGCGCCGTCCACCCCCAGTATGTAATTATCAGCTCCTGTGGCATTGGACCATTCAAACCTGATGGAGGTGCTGGACACGGCCTTTGACAGCGTCAGCTGAGAGGTGGCAGGAACTGTTTGAGAATAAAATCAGATTTAGCTCCTAATTATAAATTACCTTTAAAGCTGTAGTCTGTAACATTTGTTTGTTTTGTTTGTTCTCTGTTTGTTCTCTGTTTGTTCTCTGTTCGTTCTCTGTTCGTTCTCTGTTTGTTCTCTGTTTGAAACATAAATTTCAATAGCAGGTTTCTCTATGTCATTTTCTTTACAGGTTTCAAAACCAAACTGATTTCCCACTAAATCAGACCCACAGCTCAAACTATGAACCATTATTTGAAACTTTATTGTTGTGGGTAAATCATCTTTAAATCCTGAGCTGCCATGTACCTGCTGTTTATTATTGAGCTCTCTAATGAAATTATTATATCATATATATATATGAATTAGACTCACCGGTCAGTGCCGTTTCTGTATCGATGCACATTACATAATAAAACTGGAATGCTTGTAATTTGACTTGATAAAAATGTCCCGGTCTTAAACCCTGGACCAGTTTCTCTGTGTAGGTTGCCGACAGCGGAACCAGAACCGGCGCTATGGTGGTGGAATTCACAACCCTGATGTCCAGTAAATAGTTTGTGGCTGTGGGAATACTGGTCCATTTTACCAGCAGAGATGATGCGGCGGGCGAGGAAATAGATGTGATGTTACAGTCTGGAGGACAAATCAGATACATGTGAGTCACTTTATTTATCAGTGGTTTAAGTCTGTAAGTTACACTTCAATTTAGAAAATATAAATCTCAACCTTTAGTAAAGAAAATCTTACCTCCAGCCGCTTTCTTCACCTTAAAACAAAGCAGGAATGTAAGAGCTTAATCAAATGAAATGTACATGAAAGCTTCAGTGAATGATGACAAATGAATTACCTGTGTGAGTGACACCAGCGTTACAATAAACCACAACGTCCCTGAAACACACATCTCTGTGCAAACGCTGCAGTCCTGCGTGAAGTCTGGTTCCTGAGCTGCTGGGATGCAGCTATAGCTGCTGTGAGGGAACCAATCACTTCATCTAGAATGAGGACAGGTGGATGCCTCTGGGCCGAACGTGTGTGTGTGTGTGTGTGTGTGTGTGTGTGTGTGTGTGTGTGTGTGTGTGTGTGTGTGTGTGTGTTTGGGGCTAAGGTGAGGTGTGGGGGTCTTAAGGTCTTTTTAAAAACCTGTTAAGAGCACAAGCTGTAAAGCAGAATTCTAGTCAGTATGAACATTCTTATATTTTAATAGTTTGCTAATATTTTAAACCATGTTTGTGTGTATGTATTTAAGCACTTAAATGTGTGTTTGCTTATTTTGTGAGAGGGAAATGATATTGGATATGTTGCTTAAGTCATTAGGTTTCAGGAAAACAGCATTAGGATAATGGAAAGAGTGAAATTCCCTTCTTTATACAAAAGCTGTCATGCCTCAGGCACACTGGTGTAACCTTAAGAGAAAGATTAGATGACTGAATTTCATATTTTACCCTCTGATTATATTTGAATCCAGGTTTAATGCTTTCACAGGATGAATTATGGAAAGTTACTTAAATCAGTTTAAACTGGACGTGATTGTTGATAATCAATAACTGAACAATAACTGAACTAAACATGATCAAAATGTGAAGAAAATGTGATGTATATGGAGAGGATGTTTTACTGTTTTAACCAATGAGAAGACTAAACTAATATATGTTATACATGTATATATGTGTTTATTAAATTAGAAACATTTTCAGCTCAGATATGTAGTGACTTGTTTCATCATTCATGCTTCATCCTGTGATAGAATCCGTTCCGTTTGTTCCGTCTGTTCTTTGACGTCCTGTATGGAAATGGGTTTAATTTAGAACCAGGACGCAGCCTTGTCAATTCATGCAGCGTGAGAGTTTCCCAGGCTGCATTGTGACTGATGTTCCCTCTCTTAAAATCTGCCACTACGTCTATGTGTGCCATGACTTAAAGACGCGCATAATGAAGTGTCACACATCTCACAAGAGTTTGTAAGGGAAAGAGAATCTGCGTCTTCAATTCACATGCTGAAACGCACACCATTCCAGTGTCCAGCTGGCTTTGATGGTTTTGTTTGGTAAGTAAATGGACAGAGTTATGAATGCTTTAGTTCTGCTGGGCTAATACAGGACGATTTGCTGCTGGTTCCCATCAACACTGACAGATTCATCCACACCGACTCCAACCACCATCAT
>JBAJNP010001770.1:31225-56110 GCA_036877545.1 Yasuhikotakia modesta | reverse complement strand
AACAGTTGGGAGACTCTATGTACTTCCTTTAAAACATCAGATGTCACCTTGTGTCCAGGTACACAGCAGGTTTCTGGACCACTGTTTTCAAAAGGTCAAAGTTCACACACGTTTCCTGTGAGACAGATGGAGTCTAGTATGAGTACATGCATGTGTGTGCACCTGTGATTCTCTGTTGCTTCTTCTGTCACCTAAACAAGCATCGTTCCCTCAGAATTAAAGGTCAGGTTATAAGGAGCTTTCTCAGGGTGATCGTATTGATGTTTCTCCATGCAGTAAAAAACATTTTATTCTATTTTGTGCCATTATAGCAGTTGGTCATTATTGAAACTATGATTTATTTCACCCTTGTGCAGGTTAACATTGGCTAATTTTTTATTTGTTGGTGTGTTTGTCATTTGTTGTTGCTAATGTGCATCTAACCACAATTATTCTTCATATACCCATTGATTTTGTTTCTGTGTGACGATTATTTTCAACACTTCCAAATTATCTTACTGGCTGTGCAATGTGCAGAAAATAAGCTTTTAGTACCTCTTTGAAATGTCACCTGCTTCTAACCAGAATTAGCTTGAATGATTTTTGCAGTGCTGCCTCTCAGCTTGAGCGTTCTGTGGTTTTGGGTGGTGTGATGTGCCCTTTGGTGCTTGGCCACGTATTGCTGCCTGCAGCTCTTTGAAAGTGGGTTTGTATCAGTAAGAAATGTTTTCAATTTGAAAAGTCACAATTATTCCACTTTCATGAATAATCTTGGCTGTAGGCTTTAATTGTTTGCCTCAAAGTCATTTGAGTGCATCAGATATCTAACAAAATATCTTAATTAGAATCTTCATGAGCCTAAAAATTGTGAATCGCAAAGATGAACTGTCAAAACCAGCCTCAGCATGCAAGATTTTTTTTTGTCTGTGAGATCGCAAAGATTCCCAGAGGCAGCCATTTTTAGTTTTTCCGCTCTGACACGATTCAAAGCTGTTTGCTTTCTTGCCTCCTAGATGGTTGCTGTCCTTGTGCTGCACTTATGGAGGAGAGCCCTTATGGAGGACTCGCTCTCGAACCAGGCGGGGAATTTGGCATTGGTGTGTGTGTCTGACTGACAGCTTGCGAGATGGTTGGAATGAGGAACCAAGCAGTCGCCTGCAGACCGAATGCAATACCTCATGCTGGGCGCCGATTCGGCACACATACGCAGCGTTCAGCAGTGTTGCATTAAAAATTATAATGTCATCTAACTTGTAAAATGTAACCAATTGCTTTCCATGCTTTGCTTATAGGAAATAATGTTTACATTAGATATTAAATTTGCTTTGGTTTTTCTGACAGCTGGCTGGTTTTCTCGCCCTCAGACTTGGGCTTAGTTTGCACACCTGCAAGCGTCTGGACTATAGATTTAAGTTCTGTTGTTTTGTCCTCCTTGAATAATACGAACAACTGATTTTCAGTTAAACACTTCAGAGATTTTTCTCAGGGAAAACACACACTTTATGTGACTGAGGGCCAACACTTCTGTAGACGTTTAACATGAAGCAAAATACCCAGACAGGCTCATTCATGTGTCATGATTCGGTCCTGATTTAGAACCGCGTTGAAACCAGAGCTCACTCACAACCACGCATAAAGAGAGGGAGAGGCAACGTGAACGCCACACAGCTGTGCTGCGTTTACAGCCCCTTTGACTTGACTTCACAGGGGTCCTGTACTCAGCCCCCCTTTTTTCCCACAGCCTGTGAGGCGCTGTGGTTCGACCGCAGTGAAGGTTACTGCTGAGCGGTGCAATGCGTCCGTGTCTGAGTGAATTTGTCAGGAAGGATCTAATGGCGCCGCAGCTAAACACTCTCATCCAGGCTGCTGACGCACCTGTAAACGCGCATTTAAAACCGTTAATGCCGCTTTCTGTTATCAAGTTGTTTCTTTCAGTCTTTTTATGGTGTTAAAATACACATGAACATGAATCATACCCCAGTCGAGGGTTCTTGAGTGACGGCGAGTGCAATAATGAGTTGGCTTTCATGTTCCACTGGGGCACAGAAAAGGGGGGGGCGGGCAGAGGTGATGGGAATTTCAATAGCAGCACAATTGTGCTGTCGTCTCGATCTTTTAAATGCAGGTGGTGATTCAAACAAGGAAGAGATGAACTCTTACCTTGGTTTAATGTAGGCATGTACTGCCACATAGATTGCTATTGTTTTAAACACTTTTCTCATTTGTTACTGGGCTATTGAACGGCTGCAGTGTTGGGGTCATTTTGACTGTAATTTGATGGCGCTCGTGTTTCCCCTGTCAGAAACTGTAGACAGATCAATGAGAAGTATGAATTACAGCTCTCTAATGAAAGTGTTGCTGTTTCAGCACCGCAAGCACAGCGTCTCGCTTCTGCCGTTTGTTTCACTCATAACTCCAGAAACTTTTCAAAGCAGTTTTTAAATTATTTATAACTGAAATTCATGAACTTTTCTGTTCTGTTTGGATGCGGTTTGGGTGGTAAATGAATTTAAAGCATACACCAGAACTGCCTGCAGCTTGTATGGTAGAAATAATGTATGTCTTCTGAAGAATGTATTTGTTAACATTACAGTTCATGCATTAGTGAATGAACATGAATAAACTGACAGTCAGGATTGTAAAATGCTTAAGTAGTTTTGCATTACTTACTAAAAAATGGTTTGCTTAAACTGAATAAGCTATTAAAAGGGTCATTTTTAGAGTCACAGTGATGGTATCAAAACATTGCTGGTTGCGCTGTAACTAGATTATAATGACACAGCAACCATTATAACTCGGATATTGTCAAGTTACAATTAAACCAATAAAAGAGAAGTGTGTTCCCAAATGTTCTTGTTTTTAAATGCTATGTGTGAATTTCTTTACCAAACTTCTTTACCAAAGCTTTTTTTAAAAGGACGAGTTGAGGTAAACACAGCCCAGCATACATGGAGACTCTTTTAATACTGAAAAAAAATTCCAGGTGGCACCCTTTGAAGTTGGTTGAGAGAATTCCCAAAGTTTTCCACTAGTTTTCTTAGAGATCTTGGAAAAGGCTGCCTACCATGACTATTATGTTAGACTTTTGATTTGTTTTTTAAACCACATACAGTGAGGTTAGATTTAGAATCTATATTTAATCACTTAGCAGATGACTTCATTCCTGGTCTCTCAAAAGCCACCAACAAGCAGTCTACAAAGCTGTTTATCAGCAGGAATAATACTGATGCTAGCAGGAAAGAACACGCTTTTTATGTTGACAAACAATGGCAAGTTTAACATTGTTGGGGATTAGTGTGTAGTTTAGTGCTTTCGGTTGGATGTAAAACCTGGCAGTTCATTTTAACATGGATCACCAGGTTTTGCACAGGTTTCGCTGGCAGTCTGTGTTAGTTGAAGTGCATGCTGTCATTACAACTTAGGAGCGCATATAACAATTATGTGCAAATTATTACTTTCCACTCAAATTACTATCATGGTCATGCAATGAGGCGTTCCGTCTCCTAAATTAGAAAGTAACACAAAGCATTTGCTCAATCTTTGATGTTCGGATCCTACAGAAGCCATATTTCATGTTATTTCACATATTGTAATTGCTGTTATTTTATTCTAAAACTGTGTAAAGAGTTTAGGATGTGTGGGTGTGTCTTCGACTGATGTTGTGTATAAATGAACATGGATCCAAACAGGATCAATAAATGCTGTTAATAGCGTTACACTGTTGCTGTCGGTTAAATGTTCCTGACAAGTCGCTCTTATTTTATTCCTGAAACTTTTCTGACTCCATATCGGTTGTCCTCAAGAGTCAAGACTAATGATGATTCATTTTTATGTGTGCCAAACCAACGTCTGTGCATCTGACATGTTGTGCATTTTGTGCATGGCAGAGTCGATCCTAGGTTTAATGGGACATCTGGTTTTTATTTTTTTTTTTAAGTTATTTAAAGCTGTTAAGTCATAATTATGCAGACAGGCTGGCATTTACAGATCCCATTTGACCTTGACTTAGCGAGGTATGTGGTGGAGTTATCGTGTAAAGCTATAAATATTTGAAACTTGTTTTAAAAATAACATGGGGACTTGCCTTCTGGGCACTTAATATTTCAAAAGGTACAAACAGGTTAGAGTAAAGTCACAGGAAATGGGTTGCAAGACATTCTAAAGGGCATTTTGAGTTCTTATTCTCATCCTTGTACACATGCCTCAAACGTTTCTATTGGTCAGAAATTGTGGACAGTGGGAGGGGCCCTATAGTCCAAATAAAGTTGGAGACCAACTGCATTAGATGTTTATATATGGAAACAGCCTTTTATGTCATAAACAATAAATGAAAAGAATATTTTTAACACCTGCCACTCTTAGTACATTTGCAATGTGTAGTTCATAAATATAGAGAGGTCAGTTGTGCATGACTGAAATTTAAAAAGTGCTGCAGCCCATTTTCGTTACTCTTGTGGAACCCAATTATTTCCCCATTATGCATTTTGTGCTTGTGGGTAGAATTCCATGCCTGTAAATAAGTAAGCCGTCTCATAAAGTGGTCCGTCCAAATGAGATTTATTACATTGTAAATACGTAAGCCGACTGCGGTTCAAATGAGATCCATTACATTTCATCTGAATGCTCATTTCTCAGAGACGACGTCCCTTTAAAACAAAGCATTCAGGTATTGCTCTTTGTATAATCGGATTGCTTGTGGCCTCATACGTTCAGAGAGCGCTTTCTAATTACCTTATAAAAGCAAATAGGATGTTTACGCCACTGGCAGTCTGTAACCCTCATCTCCTCAGCAGATTCCATCTCTGAAGAAGCCTGGAAGGCTGGGCTTTCAGATTAGCCGTTTAAATGGATGCATTGCGGTTCTGTGACAAAATGGATGAAGAGCGTTATCCTCTCTGAGTGTTCTCTGAAGCAACACACTGTCTTTAAGTAAAGGTGTAAAGAAATTTTTCATCGCCTGACCTTAAAGTGTCTGACAGGACGTAAGTGAAAGGTGCTTAGCGTTTACAAAAGCCTGTCAAAACAAGCGGGAAATGTATATCCTTGTGTTGAGTTTCTTTATTCTGTCAGATTACTGTAGATTATTCCGTTTAACGTTTGGATGTGCGTCAGACAGGAATCTATGAATAATGGATGCAGGGAAATGGGGCTTGTTGCTAAGGGAGGCGTGAATTCATGCGTAACTTTTACAAGCTGGCCTTTTCCCATCATTTCAAATGAATGCTTTCGGTTCACACCATCTCTTATGCTTTCACAACCGTGAGCCCATTGTGTTCCTCACACCTGCCTAAAGCCAGGAAAATTAACCTGCCGCTCAAGATACCAATTTCATTTCCACGGCAAACTGACATGCTACTGAACACAGATGCTTGCGTAACACATTGATATAAATATTTACAATTTAATTAGGCTACATTTTTATCAAGTAAATATTAATCTCAAATAAGATTCAGATTTAGAAAAATTATTACTGTAAACAGTCATTAATAAATAAGATGGATGCAAATGAAGAGCAAAGAGTTTTGTACTCGCTCTATTTTTCAGAATTGTTCTATTTTTCCATGCAACAGACTTCAGCAGGCCTGTGTGCAGTTTAAATTGCATTTTGACGCATTTAATTTGTGCATGTTCAGTTCTGAAATAGCCAACTGTCAGTCATGCACTGTAAGGGTATCAAATTGAGTGTTATACAACAACTGGTATTTATTTATTAATGTATTTTCATTGACAGAAGAATGGTACAAATAGACATCGCTGGTGTCCACACGCTGATGCTTTAGAGGAAACAGCAACACCTTTTTTTCTCTGTCCGTTCTTCTGTCTTTCTCAGGGACAGGGTACAGATGGTCCCATTATTTCTGGTTGCTGGTGTAATCTGGGTTGGTTCATTTAAGACGGTTTCCCAGATGTATGGAGGCGGGGCTTGTGCTGCTCACGTCCACTAAACGCTGGCCAGTTTAGTGTATGCGAGATGAAGCCGGACCGGCCAATCAGAAGCAGACCTTCAGAGATTCAAAAGCTGAGATTTGAATCCTGCTGAGGCCATGTTAAAAGGTCTGGCACTGGATTGGTTTACTGGAGTGCATTAGCAATGCAGATGAAGGGTTCAGGATAATGGGTTCAGCGTGCGACAGTGAGCGTGTGTCGGCTCATCAATCCGTTCTCTCAGTTTTCCATGTACATGCGGTGAAATGACCTCAGTGCTGGTTTCCTCACATCGCTGCACTGCGGTGGGGAGTCTTTTACAGGGCACTGCCTGGTCATCCATTATAGGGAACAACATAAATGCGAAACGGGGTCATCCAGAGATGGACCGGATTGAGATCAGCAGTCTCAAGGTTGTCTGTTAAAAATCCCTTTTCTTATCTCTCATTCACTTAGTTTTGCTTCTCGTCTTGTATATTGATTGTCCTCCACAAGGACGGAACAAGCCTCGGGTGCAAATGGCTGTCTTTGGTGAAATTGATGAAACGAGTGTGGGTTTGTCAGCGTGAGAGGAAAAACCTTCCAGACAGACCCGCTGTGAGCTCTGAGGGTGAACGATGATGTACTGTTTCCTCCTGTGGACGCCACAAGTCAGTGCAACTTCATTTTAGCATTTGTGAGGCAAAAGTCTGGTAAAGAACTACATCCACAATCTACCACAATCCTTAAACAAGTGGTGCCAATCAAATCAAGAGGACTTATTACCAAACAGAGACCACTGCTAAATGCAACAGCCAGCAGAAAGTACCTGCTTTCATTAAGCATTTAAAACAATTTGAGTCTCCTGACAGTGTTTTTTAACTTCTTGCATATTCTTGTGATTTAGCGATGAACTAAATGTGTGTTTATGCCAGTCATTGAATGTAAAAACAAATTCAACTGTACAATTTGCAATGTTTCATGGGATGAGTAGTTTGTGAAAATTAACTTTTGTACAACATTTATATACTGTTTACTTAAGTTTTTGTCTTGCTTATGGTTCCAGGCAGCTTTGCTGAAATCTTTTTTCGTGCTAAACTACAGTGCAGGTCTAGGTGAGGTTGTGTACCACTGCAGTAACTCAAGATGAATGAGCATCATTTCTTAGGAATAAGTGTTCCTGCTCTCAACAACTGCTAGACAGAGCTCAACACAACACAGGGGTCTTAAGATGCACTTAAATGTTGTGCTATTTTTAACATGACATACCATCTTAAAAACACAGCGGTCATTGTGGGACATTTAGGAAGAGAGCGAGGTATGACTCATAGACTGACATTCATCTCTGCGAGTGGCTTTAAAGCATTGCTTTGAAGGTCTTAAATTTAACATGCAACTTTTCCAAGTGAGTTTTACCATGCAACCAGTCAACAACTGAAGAACCGCAAGCTAGCAGCATGCAAATGTGGAGGGGGCAGTTGTGGTCTACTGGTTAAGGAGTTTGGGCTTGTAATCAGTAGGTTGCTGGTTCGATTCCAGCACCGGCAGATAGCAACTGAAGTGCACCTAACCCCCGATTGCTCCCCGGGCGCTGCAGGGATAGCTGCCCACTGCTCCGGGTGTGTGTGTGTTCACTCCTCACATGGGCAACCGTAACTGACAAACACGTCACTTTCACTTCACTTTCACTTCACAATAATGCAAGTCAAGCTGAAGTTGTTGGATGACTAGTCTGTTAGTAGGTCCACACAACCTGCCGTGTGTGTGTGTGTGTGTGTGTGCGTGCGTGTGAGAGAGAGAGAGATTGAGAGACTTGCATGTGTTGACCTGAAGGAACTCTTAAGCCACTTTTGATTGGTCCTATGAATGTAATGAATAATAAATGAGAAGTGCCGTGTAGGTCCCCTCACTCTTATCTGCTCTTTGTTTCTCAGTTTGTTCACAGTCTCTGTTTCTGTCTGTAGATTTATGCTGTTACAGTCTATCTGTGTCTGTTGAGGTTTCATTTCAAGGTCACATTGTAGGAAATACAATAAGCAGACGACACGTCATGGTTACTAAGAATCATGTTCTTGAGTGATTCAGATGCTGTTTATGCGAATACATACACAAACTGATAAAAGCTAACAGTCCATTAAAATGGTTAGGTTTTTTTTGTACATTGTCTCAAAAGCAACCTGACTTCATTTCACTCCAAATCCTCCCCAGTTGTAAATTTGTAAACTGGTTAAACTTTGAAGTTTATAAGATTAGTAATTATTCTTTCAGTCATCAGTGACGTGAGATAATGGCTGAACATTGCCTTCAGGCACAGACTGTGTGACTCCACCCACTCAAAATACAGTGGAGGTTTATTAACAAACCTTTAAGTCTAGCAAGCCTGAACTTGTAACTTCTCACACTAAGCAAAAAAAACATTCCTGTGTCACATTCTTTGTATTCATGTAAGGAGAGTGAGAATACTGTAATCACCCATTAAAATTGAATTTTGAATCTACTCTTTAATATTCTATAATTTTTTTTTGATACGTTTTTGTTTCAACAAGAAAAGCTGTTTTAAATGCAGTTATTTGGCCTTTGTTGTACATGCATGATGCAACTTGTTCCTTTCTCAAATCATTTTTCCTGTCAGACGTTTCAGCAGTTACACGGCTGATAGTCGGCTTATTTGGCTGATACTTCATATTATTATTCATCATATATCATATCATCGTATTATTGCCCTTTAAATTTATTTGCCCTCGCATTGTCTCTGACTTGTTTGTTGTTGGTGTAGTTCTTTGAATCTTGTTTTGAATGCTCTTTTCTATACAATAGCAATTTATAGTAGCTAATCTCTCAAGTTCCAAAAGGGCTCAAAACACTTTAAAATATTTCATATTTTTGTGCTGTGTTTAAAGTCGTAGCATTGCGTGAGAAAGTGTAAGAATCATTATTTGATAGTAATATCCCATTTCACTGAAGCTTTTAAATCTCATTCATGTCCACTTTTATTTTAAGCCTGATTTTGAAGGCCAGGTTCTCGCATTATTGTAATGAAACTCCAGCATACAAGTTTGGAACAACAGTAAAGGTAAATAAATGATTTTTAATTTAAAGTAAACTGTATAGATTGGACCTCCTCTGTGAATAATATCTAATAGTTTCATGTTTATCAAAACCATGTTACGTTAGCTGTGTCTTCTTAAAACTAGGTTGGGTTATACGCGCTAAATACACCGTTGTGTGGTTGACAGTAAAGAAAAACGTTCTTCCTGTACTCTATAGCTCAGTTTGTTATTTTTATTATGTTGTGCTGTTTAGTTGGTAGTTTGTCTTTAATATTTGACAGACCAGTCAATATAGGAAAACCACACCAACAGCAGTGGAACCTTAAGGTGGGCTGATGTTTCTAAATCTACTTCCCCTTTCAATCCTTTTCAGCAGAAAGTACAGTAAACACTTCTGGTTTGGGGTCCAAGAAAGAGCATTTTTAGTTTGTTCAATTGGCTGCTGTTGTCTCTGATTGGTGTCGTTTTGTCTTTCAAGGATTGACGAACTATTTAAGAATAAATGGAGTCAAGGAAATAGGGAACAAATGGGTAACAAGCCTTTGTTTGTGTGTGTGTGTTCAACTGTGTCGTGGCGTAACGGTAAAGTTTCTTTTTCACACAAAATGGCTGATGACTGACAGCGACTGTTTTCATATCTAAATTGAGATCAGTGGTTTAAGATAATAGTTAAACGAAAACTGTGTTTTGGCGAATTAACGATCTCAGAGTTGACATCTTTCTCTCAGAGGAACGTGAAAAAAGATGGGGATACTTGAAAAACGTTCATGTTTTTCTATAGAGACAGAATGAGATACTATCAGGCTGCTTTAAGTGTTTTTTAAACTTGTGTGAAGTGCATTTTCAGGCTGAATGTATCAGCAACAATATCCAAATTTGTTTCATATTTAAATACAAGTAACAGATGATACAGGTGGAGAAAATTTACTGAAAATGATTTTGGAAATGTTTGTGTACGTGTTCATTTACTTGTTTGTTGTGGGCGGTGTTCACAGCTTATGGTGTTGACACAATAATGTCTTGCATTTTATATGTGGGCATCGCGGTTAACATGCAAATCTAATGTTTCATGTAGAATGTGATCTATCGTGCAATTTTTTTTACGGCCTGTATTAACCTTTTCTGTTAATTAAAAGAATTTTAATGTGATATTAAATGCATTTGGAAAATTACTATTACTTTGTCACATCATTATTGCAGAAATGTAGAAGTATTGATTTTTGATAAAGGGAAAAGCACAAGGGAATGTTTGTTGGGAATGTTGAAGGATAATTCTGATAATATAAAGAGAAAATAAAACCGTATTCTTGTTTTTAAAATGGTTCTCTGGAATTCATGTTAGAGTGTAAATGTTCCAAACCAGTTAAATTGTTAGACACATTTTGTCCCGTTTCTTTAGAAAGATGTTAACCAGTTTTTTTTTGTTGCAGGCCTCCGGCTGACCCTTCTTCTGTTGGGTCTGGAGTGCAGCGTGGCGCAGCCGAGAGGCAATGAAGTCCATCCTGAAACAGTGGCGGCGACTAGCCCTTGGGCTAATGCTAATCTGGGTGCTGGTGTTTTTGGCTCTCCTCTCCTACTTTATGGAGTCCCGAGTGGATGAGCCACACTCCGCAGCCGCTCTGTCCTATTCTGACACTCGCCGCTTGACCTCCCTGCAAGGCAATCCCCGCACCTCCTCAAGCCCCTCTGCCTCCAGTAACACCCAGCAGGAGCAAAGCCATGAGGAGAACCCCAGTGTCAATCCCCAGCCTAGTCCACTCAGCCAGGAGGCTTATCCCTACCCGGACCTTCAGAGCCTGGCGGCCTGGTCTGCGTTTGGCACCCAAGACGTGGGCTTCAGATCGGCCGCTGTAAGTCGCAGCCGTGAGAGGCAAGGGTATGGTTCGCCTCAGCAAGGTGATGAAGAGGAGGAGGAAGAGGTGGTGGGAGGAGAAGAGGATGAGGATGACAGGAGGAGGACTACAAAACGCCGGAGAGCAAGTGAAAACTTTGACCCGGATGATTACTACGTCCCAAGATTTAGATCGGTGGTGCACGATCTGTGGAGAGGGAGTATGTCGGTGGACATGCTCAGTCCACGTCTGCAGAGGGCTGCGAAAGACTATCTAAATAATAATAAACACGGCGTGGCTTTCACAGGGCACCGCAACGCACAGCAGAGCGGCCAACAAGTGTCGTGCGAGCTGAAGAAAAGGGGGGAGGTTAGAACTTTAGATGGGACGGAGTTGCCTTTCTCCACTTTAGGCTGGGAGAAGATTGTACCCACTTCACCATTAAGCCAGATCTTTGGGCAAGGTTTCCGGACCTGTGCTGTGGTCACCTCAGCTGGAGCCATGCTCCACTCTAGACTTGGCAAAGAGATTGGTAAGTGAGGAAAACAGTTCAATATGTTCCCCAATAGGTAGAGGGTTGTGTTAGCAGCGCAAAGGTTGTGGGTTCGATTCCCAGGGAATACGCACACACACACGCACGCACACAGATAAAATATATCTTAAATGCCCTGTAAGTTGCTTTGTAAATGTCTGACAGATGCATATACAGGGTTTTAACCCAACCCTTACACACTGTTCTCTCTTAAAGTATTACTAAAATATAATGTTCAAATGTATGTTTACAATTAGCCACTTGTCAGGCCTATATGGAAAGCAATGTACTAAGCATTCAAAGTATACATTCCCTGTTTTATATACAAGCTAGTAAACATCAGTTGCTAGCACAGTGCTTTACTGTTTCTGTTTCCGAGCTGCTGTAACAGTGGCCACAGTTCAATTTAACAAAGTGTCTTTTTGCTGTGACATATGTTGTGCCTATAGCCTATAATGTTCCTATAAAAAAATTCTGCCAAGAAACAGCCTATCTGTGTTGCTAAGAATTAAGCTACTTGGCTCAATTTGTTCAGAATACAATTAATTTATTACAGTGGGTTTAATTTGTCTCATTCAATCCAATTTATTTGGCTGTTGCCATTACCAATTTGTCTCTGGTTTGTTTGACATTGTTTGACTATTTCATTCTCCTTGGGATGTTATTGAATTTTGCCTTCAGACAGCCAGTAAACGTGTTCTGCCACAATATTGGACCCATATCAAAAAACGATGTTCATTTGGTCTTTTCTGATCAGAAAACGAAAGTGAAGGTAGTTTTTTCTGGAACATGATCTAAAAATGGCAGTTGTTGGTTGCATTTAGCAGGTTTATGAGGTGATGCCGCTGAAAGGATCGGTGGGACACTGATGCCCTTTCACTGTTACATAATCACACGTATCACAGGGCAAACAAAGAGCCCAAATTCTTCCAGCTTTGGCATCAATGGTGGTGGTGGGAACAGAGGAAGGAGTTACCATGGTGATCGCACAGCTTTCATTGTTTTTCAGGACAATGACAATGGAGTCGATGAGCACATTCGATTTTAGTCTGTTTTCTCACTACAAAAATGCTTTGAATCTTTTTTTATATAGTCATATTTCAATAGTTGAAACTTATAGTAGGATTTGTGCATGGATCTCTCTTGCTCTCTCTCTTGCTCTCTCTCTCTCGCTCACTCTCTCTCTCTCTCTCTCTCTCTCTCTCTCTCTGTCTCTCTCTCTTCATCATGATTAGTTAGGGGACATGCACCAAATGTTTTTTGGCCCTTTTGGTTTTTGTTCTGCAATAGAGTCTTTGGTGGGTCTGAATAATCAATCTGACCATCACCAGCTGCTCTGGTTTGACTCTTATGCTTTGCTTTTGGTTTAGATGTGTAATTCCCCAGAGTTCAGCCAAGATCAAGTCATACACTGGAACTTTCATCTCTGTTAGCTAGAATAGCTAGAATGAACGGGCCACACAAAATATTATCAACACACGACATGTGAGGTTGTGTGTCTGCACTACTCTGCATTCTTTTTCCACAATAGTTTAGTGCCGCAGTTTAGTGTAAAGTTATATTAATACCAAAAAGGATTTCCTTATAACCTTGTTGCAATTGTTAGCCTAAATTCTTTCCGCTGGCTTTGTAGTGTACAATGTAGTCCTTTTATGTACTTTTTGTTTGCACTGGTGTTCCTGTAGCTCAGCTGGCTCAAAGCATTGTTTTAGCAACACAAAGGTTGTGGGTTCGATGCCCAGAGAACACACATACTAATACAAATGTATTATGCTTGAATTAAATGTTAAATGCCCTGTAACTCGCCATGGATAGCTCTGGGTGCCAAGACTACACCCATCTATTCAGATTTACAATAGTGGCACAACTGGTACAGTTTGTGCCATAACTGCTGCTTGTAGGTATACTCAGTTTATTTCATTTGTATAGTTGTATTTCGTATTAATAGTATTAGACACGCTGTATGAATGGTACGGTATGGGCAGCATTGAGTTTCCAAGACATCAGTCTAAACAGAAGCCAGTTTCAATCAGGTCACTTATCTCTGAAGCCCCTTTATCCTGTCTATTAAATGGTGCTGGCCTTGTCTAAACATTTACATTTAGCTCTGCCAACCCACTGCGTCCTCTAAAAGTACTCAAGGACAAGTACGACAGCCAGAAGTACCACAGCACAGCCAAGACGGCACCTGCCAAAACTGGTGATAAGAATTTTCTCCCAGAACAATTTGTCACTTTAGGCGTGTGGAGACAGGAAATAAATTGCAAAATCTGCTCATTAAACAAAGGCTCATGTCTGGGAAAGTACTTCGTACAACATTTATCTTTACATACGATAAAAAGTGCAAAACGTAATTAATAGCTGGAAAAACATGATCACATCTTTCAGTTTATGGCCATATATCACCTGTGAGTATAAAATGTATTCAGACCAGATTTCTTGTAATGTTATTGTATGGAAAATAGTAACCTGTAACACTGGAGCACTCCTTATTTATATGCATCTTTTTTAGTTGTTAGCAGGGATTTTCAGCGTTTAATTCAAATATTACCACTGAGGCTATGAGATTCTCTCTCCTTTGATTTTGGCTTTGACTAGAATTTACCTACTACCCGTATTGTCGGTGTTCCTCTGCCCCCTACTGGTAATATTGTGTCTTTACGTCACAACATTCACACACATTGACACTGTGTGTGGGGGTCAAACAGTCAGAGGCTTGAGTAAATAAATCTTCCAAAAACATTGTTTCTTTGTTACAAATTGAAAATATTTTGGATTTTTTCCAATTGAGAATATTTTAGGATTTTAAACAGTGACATTGCATTTTATTTGTAGATCACTAAACAAATACAAGCACATTTTCAACAAGTTGTTTCTGATTATATAACTTGTAATGCTGGTTTTTCAGGATTTTTGCACCCCTGTTGGAAGTGTGATGTAACCATTAGCAATGTTATTTAACAGCTTTTTGTTATTTCATCATTCTGCTTTTTGCACTTATTATTTTCTTGTTTTCTGTCTTGCCCTGTGACTGATGTTCTCTGCGGGGATTGATGTCTCTGTCAGAATTATGGGGTCATGCTTGATGTCAAACTCACATTTGCTGCTTTAGAAAATTGCTACTTGATGAATGCCAATAAACCGTGTCGGCTGAAGTGAAAGAGAGATGTGTCTGCTGGGGGAATCTGGGATAAGTCACACATCCAGAATAACTGTGAACCAGAGTAAATGTGAACTCATGCTTTTAATTTCTCTCTGTCTGTCTGCATGTCTGTCTCTCTCTCTCTCTCTCTCTCTCTCTCTCTCTGTCTTTCCATCTGTGTGTCTGTCTCTCTGTCTCTCAATGAGTTTAGATCACGTTTTTATTGCACTAAACATATCATCCACTAGAGAGCGCTGTTGTTTTAGATCACATTTATGTATTTTGTAAAATGCTGTAATTCTTAAGTAAATGTTGTTTTGTAGTTCATGTTCCCCCCAAAATATTTTTTTTACTATACTCTCCACCATTAGATAATTTGGAATCTGACTGGCAAAATCCAAATCTATGTTAAACCATTTATTGTATCTATGGAAATGTTATGCTATTTATTTTTCCATAAAACTGAATGCTGTCAAGGACAAAAACAAGAGCAAAAGACTATTCGTTGTGTATCGCAAGATAAGTATGTTACAAAGCCACGTTCCTTAAACAGCTCTGTGTTATAAACAAACAGGATTGTAATAGTTATTTTTACAAAACCATCATGAGCCCGTGACTGAATCAAGAAACTAATGAAAAGCCTGACTGGATATTTGAGTTTTTGTGGCTTTATGCTCTGTTGAACAAACACAAACAGTTGCACAGCCTCAGAGTTACAGATAGCAGGATGTCATGCAGTTATCTGAAAGTTTCAAGTGATTGTTTATCACAGATTGTAGAGGGCTTTGTTCAGTCAGCTTAAAAGGTCACGACATAATTTCATAAGAAACACAAACTGATCAAATAAATGCTTTTGAAGTCATTTTAAAAGCGTCTGACAAATGCATAAATGTAAATGATTTTAAGGAACATGTTTACAAGTGCTTTGACATGTTTATTGATTTAATGCTCTCTGCAAGCATATTTCCAAGAATGTAAACTGCAAGCTGTGCATTAGCGAAATATGAGCCATTACAGTTGTAAGATTAAATACTGAATTCATAAATCCTTTAGCATTGTATACAACGTTTTATTCTATTCAATTTGATGTTTGTTTTGATGTTTGCAGGTGCAGCAAAGCCTCTGTGTCCCTCAAATATCTGTTTGTTTGAGTTTTTGCATTATTCTCTTCTGAAGTTGGGCAAAAGTAAAATATATTTGTTGTTCAGACCTGTTTAATCTTCTATTTAATCAGCCGTTACTTTATAAAAGCTTTGGTTTGTGTATTTCCAGACTCCCATGATGCAGTTCTGCGGTTTAATACGGCTCCCACCGACGGTTACGAGAGAGACGTCGGCAACAAAACCACCATTCGCATCATCAACTCTCAGGTGAGCTTTGTTTGATGACCCGCCCACTTTATGTGTTCAAATCGTGTGTGTTTTTTTTAGTCAGGACAGATGCATGCTGGGTAAACAAAAACAGCGCTTTTATGGCACATTTTGTGCTTGAGTTTGTTGAGTCATTGAGTCACTGAGTTTTTGTTTTTCTTTTTTTTTCAGCATAACTAACATACTTTCTGTTTTCTGATCAGATATTGGTGAATCATAAACACCGGTTTAACACAAGCTTATTGTATAAAAATGTAACGCTAGTGGCTTGGGACCCTGCGCCATATACGCTCAACTTACAGAAAGTGAGTACCGACCACACAGCTGTTCTGTCTATAATGCCAGTTTTGTTTTATTAATAATGTTCAGTGTTTGCCATATCAAGATCAATGTGAAATCTGATTGAATTGGGAATGTGTACAAAAGCAGTTGTCATGTCTTTTTGCAATTCAGATTGTCAAGTGAAGTGGAGTAAGTGTGCACAGACAGTACCTTAAAAGGTTACACTCATTTGTCTCAGCGATTCTGCTGTGACACAGATGTGGTGTCACTGGGAAACTGGGAATGAAAGATTAGAGCAGTTTACTATAAATAATTTCCATCTTTTGTCCTTCCCTTTTTGGAACCTGTTTGTAACGGCTTCCGTTGGCTCTAATCCCATCATGCCGTGATTGTGCCTTTTTCTTTCCAGTTTTCCAAAAAAAGTGGAAAAAATAGATCCTTTAAATGCCCTGCACACTAATTGCCTTCTGATTGGTTTATGTAGCGGTACCACAGTCTGAAGAATGGATAGGGTCATAAAGTTCAATCTTTCTGACAGCGGAGTGCTTTATTCTACCCAATCAGTTTAATTTTTCCGTTCCTCTTCCGTTTCCTTGCCATCATGTGACTCTGCTTTGGTCTTTCATTTTTCTAGTCAATTGAAGAACACAAAAGTGTGTCACAGCATGTAAGAGCCTGTAATTAACATCCTACAGAGCTTTGGAAGAATAGTGAATATTGCAATGAATGTTAAGTGTCAAACATAATGGGCGCTATGACCTGGTGAACTCAGAGTTTTGGGGCTTAATTTAGTAAGTGTATTACTGACCGTCCTGTGTCATTGTACAGCGGTTCATACTAAAAAAGTACCTCACTGTTATAATAAGTAGAATATTTGTGATATTTTACATGCTTTTATGTTCACTTAGAATGGTTTTAAATAACATTTAAATTACACACTTTTACAAATCTTCAGTTTCCTTATGAACCTTTTATTTAATGTAATTTGTCACTACAGTAGATGTAATTAGTAATAGTTTATTTTATCATTACATGAGCATTAGATGTAAAAATGGATTAATAAATGCTAAGGAGTTGTAAAAAGAACATTTAAAGTAGAAGTTCTGAACGTCCTTTGTTCAGTATGCAGAATAAACTGGCATTTTCACAGATTTTTAGAGGGTATGAGGTGAAATATGCCCCATAAATAGGGTTTAAAATTGCCTAATAGTGTCCAGTAACTCACTTTTTAATGTGTTATAGAGAAATCCATTTAGATTTATTGGTCCTTTTGGACAATTAATTTCTTTAAAACCATTTTTTATTTTTTTCATTTTAAGGAGCCAGTACTGACCAAGACAAATGTTATATGTTTGTCTCAAGTTGAAAATCAAATCTTAGTAGTTCTTTAACAATTTTTGTTTTTTGTTTATAGTGGTACTCAAATCCAGATTACAATCTGTTCAAACCATATATGGACTACAGGACTCGGTTTCCTGCTCAGCCTTTCTACATCCTGCACCCGAAATACATCTGGCAGTTATGGGATGTGATTCAGGGCAACAATCTGGAGAACATTCAGCCCAACCCACCTTCCTCAGGATTCATAGGTAAGATCAGCTCATACATGTGACCCTGACCATGTAAATGCTACATAACTTGTCACTGGCTGCCCACATATATGAAACATTATAAATGTTTGTGTCAACAAACCAGTCAAGCAGCAGTCAGCCATCCCAGCTGATTGGTTAATCCAGTGTTGTCAAGCAAACAATTTGAAATTCTGTTTAATGACTTTAGTGCAGAAGTTACATTTTTCACATTTACAGTAAGCGAAGCCGATTCCTATTTGCACTTGTAATGCTGTTTTTAAGGAAAAATTGTGAATGTTCTCACATAAATTGTGAATCAGCTGTGCTCTATGTGAAAATACATTGAACACCTTTGTGTGGATTCGCCCTGAGGGTGGACAGCCTGCAGCAGATTGAGGTGTCACGATAATGTTGTAGTTTTGACTTCTGCTGGTTTGTTTGGAGGTTGAGGGACATCTGCTTCACTCAGAGAGAGCAGCAGATGGGCTCTGCATGTTCCATTCCTAAATGACAGCTAGAGCTGGACCAGAGTCAAGGAAAATGTGACGTATTGAACAACAACAAAATCGTCCTGACTGTATATGCAGTTACAGAGACGTTGCAATAGTGTATTATCATCGTGTTAAATATACAATGCTGTTATAGAATAGTTTACTCAAAAATAAGCATTCACTATGATTGTATGCAAAATGTGTGACAACAAATAAGTCAATCTAAACTGTAAAATAAGTCATACAAGCCATACAACAGACTTCTATTAACAGACTTCAGGCTTTTTTAATATAGAAGCATTTTATGCAATGAACTTAAGTTGGTGCATGTTGACATCATGGCGTTGGGTCACAAGACTATTTTTCAGGCTTTAGATGAGGTAAAGATAAAAATTTGCAGTTTGTTTTCCCACACAAAGCCAATATACAACAAAAAAAAACAATATACAACTTTAGTCATTTATTTATTGTCTGTATGGAGCATTCTAGATCACTATTCATTGTCATTGTATGGACATTTTTTTTAACTAAATTAAAAGTGACCTGACCAAAGGAATTATGGAATAAGGCTAGATTTTTAATTTATACTGTCTGTGGCTTCTAGCAAAATGTATTTCTCATAAGGCTTTGCTGACACTGCTCCAGGTTCGAGACTAATCATCTGTGGATGCAGTTCTTATTGACCTATAATCTGGGCATGTCACAGTCTCGAATAACTCAAACGTGGGCCCTGTTTCTATGGTAATAGAGGTCTAAGGACTGGTGTGACAATTTGTAAGGGATTTGTTTTTTCTACAGTAGACAGTAGCTAGTTGTGATTTTCTAAGAGTGTTTTTTAAAAATTCCATCTGTGCAGTTAATAATTGTGGAGTAAGAGCTGTTTATATCTCTCCATTAAAAAAATCACAAGATGGTTTTTCTGACATCAGTTGGTGCTGCTCTGTTTATAGATTGATATGTACATATATTTGAAAAACAGAAATTGTAAATCAACAACAAATCAACAAGCTTGTATTTTTCATGTAACTGTTTTTAACTCTTATAATTAGACACACATAGACACAGACATGCTCACGTCGTCCTGTTTGCGTGTTTGGCACTTTATATACACAATCTCTCCAGTGTTCTTCAGATGGTGGAGATGTTTATGACCTTGAGTTCCATAAGTCTTGAGGGATTCAAGTTTCAAACAGAAATTTTCTTTTGTTCCCTTTGACATCACTGTAGGTAGACTTCACAACCCCGGGGTCCCAAGTGAAACCAATGTATAATTCATCAGGGGGTCTTGAAGGTTCCCCCTCTGGAGACAGTTCTGTAGTTTCTGCGCTGTACCTGAAACACCATCTTCACAGCTGTGATGCACTGAACCATCAGTATTTTGACTTGTATCAGACTCTCCTGTATATGTTTACAGCTCAGACAGTGATGCAACTCACCACACAAAACTATTGCAAAATATTGGCGTCAAATGAAATGATTTGTTGCACAACTTTAGTTCCAATTATGGAAATTTGATCTTATACACAAAATGATACGTTGGACATTATACTTAGAGATTATCTCTGTAAATAGAGGTAATAATTGTGTGTTCCTACATGAGCATTTGGTTCATATATTTACTACAAAGGAAAATCTGTTAAACAGCATGTGATAGCTGTGCATTCAAAACATGTTCTTCAACAGAGACAATGGTGAATTTATAAAATATTTTTACCATTATTTCCAAATCTTACATAATAATCTTGAATAAAACATTGAAGAGAAACATTTTCTTATCCAAATGATCATAAGAGCAAATGTACAAGAACAAACATCAAAATAGTGGAACAGGAGATTTGACAGCTATATTAATAAAGCGCAGGAGGGTGGGTCCACAATGTCCATGTGGTGAGATGGTGTTGTGACTGCAGAGAGCTAACAGTATAAGCTCACAGTACCAGTACTGGTGTGGGGCTGCTGGGCTGTGATGATGGTTCAGGTGGGCACCTGTGGTGGGTTGGTTTTCTCGGTGACAGCAGTGTTGCGGTTGGGGTTGCCGGTGGAGATCTGGGCACTGCAGGCAACGGTGTTGCTGTAGACTCTGCGGTGAAGCTCAATGACGGTGGTGTTTGAGGGCATGAGAGAGTGACCGTTCTGCACTGACGGCCTCTGACAGCCAAACAAGATCCGGAAACATCTGTAGAACTTAGAAGAGGAAATGATTGTAATTATTTGTCAGAGTACATCAACTTGTTCCACCTTTGAAACATCTTTAATGTGACGTCACAAGCCTCTGTCTACCCTTAAGTTTCCAATTAGTAAAACAATTTAAGATTCTTAGCACAACATGAGAACACCATCACTATCACAATTGTCTTCCTGTATCACCTTGTGTTGGTGTTGTGTGTGTGCGTTTCAGGTATCCTTTTGATGATGTCCTTGTGTGAAGAGGTTCATGTGTATGAGTACATCCCATCACTACGGCAGACAGACCTGTGCCACTATCACGAGCGTTACTTCGACGCCGCCTGTACCCTGGGTGCGTATCACCCCCTGCTCTACGAGAAGATGCTGGTCCAGCGTATGAACACAGGCTCTGAGGGTGACCTCAAAAATAAAGGCAAGGTCACTCTCCCCGGCTTCAAGAAGGTTCACTGTGAGCCCTGAGGAAAAAGGACCCAAAAAATGCCTTTGTAAAGCAGAGCTGCTCTGCAGACTGGCGCGCGACTGTGCAGGACTTGCCTGAGGCACGGATCAGGCCGTGTTTGTATAGACTCAATAGATGGTGTTGTGTGAGACAAGACCACCACCTGCTGCTGTAGGTCACTTAAAATTGCGTTTCCTGAGCCTGTGCTTAATGATGGGTAGACTAGCAATAGAGGCGTCACAAGAAAAGCTTTTATAGATCTGTGGTGATAAAAGCCATCAGAAAAAAGTGTTAACTAAAGGTATAACTGAGTGGTCAAACACACTGAAATCTATACTGTCAAAACAAGCATCGCAAGAACACAAAAAAGCGTATTGCAGATTTAAAGCTTTTCCCCATAATAGGTAGAGATTTCTTTCATTAGTTTTTTTGTTCATTTGGTTTTGTTTTTACCTGTAAAATACATTCACACATTCTCAAGTCTCTTTGAACACGTTTCTGCGCTTCCAAAACTCCTCGCTGAACTGTGGCAAACAAACTATGTAGTGAAATGTTTTTGTTTTCTACTCTGCCTGTATCTGCATTTGGAAGAGCAGAAGTGAAATACTTTGTACAGGTCTCTTATTTAATGAGTCTCTTATTTAATGAGATACAAGCCTCTTTCAAAAACCTAAATGTTTCAATAGCGGAAAAGTAAAAGTTGATTTCTTTTCAGTCTACTTTAATCTACTAGACGTTTCATATATTTAAAGACCTGCCGTTGCAGGTGGTTTACAGAAACAGCTGGATTTTTGTAGAATAATGCTGTGTAAAGATTTGATTGCTTGTGTTATGGATTTATTGCAGCACTGTAAATCTTATCTGGGAAGTTAACGCTGCGTCTTGGCAATATAACAAGTACAGTGGTGGTATTTGTTTTAAATATAAACCGAGGTAGCCTGGTCTTTATCAATGTCTTGAAACACTTAAAAATGAACCGATGTTCTTAAACCCAGCTGGGGTTTTCCTAAAGCGAATGATTAGTGATGCATCTTTGCATTGTCTTTTAAATGTACAGCTGTTTGTTTGACTCGATTCACTCTGTGGTTAGACTTTATAACAAAAGTCAAAACTTAAAGGTATGTTTACTTGCTTGCGTTGTTTAAATATGTGCAATTTGATTAAGACAGAAAACATTCACAAACTGTCATTTTTCTGTAGAGCTGGTAAGCGGATATAAAGTCTGTTTTAATTGCTCTTGTATATAGTAGAAGTAAAACTGCGATTGGTTGTTTCACTCAGGAGATAATTGTACTCGCAGCCAGGGTGAAACACTTCCTCTTCCTTGTAGTTCTGTGGTAAAATTAAGGTGTTTGACCTTAACTCTGATTCGCCCCATGTTGGGGGATTGTAGACATAGGAAATTGATGGTGATTATTATTTTTACTGTGGTAAACTTAGATGTATTGTACCATAACCGACTCAAACAGCTACACAGTGTGTCTTCTAGAAATTGGCTCCTTTGTTGGTTTTAGGCCTGCATTTATAGTTCAAGACTTTAACCCACTGTCCGATCAGATTTGGTCGCAGTCTTTGATGTTCAGATAATTGTCTCTGGCTTTTTTGCCACTTAATGACAGGGTACTGGCAAGCAGACAGGAAATTATTAGGAAACTAATGAGGGGAACTATATGACAGAGAGGAACTATATGAGCGCCTTTAATCGCTGGGCCCTGTGTTGGCCAAACTGTGAAAGGTTCTGACCAATGGCTGGACTTGAACTGCATTCTCTTTTCTCATTGGTCCATTTTTTTCAGTCAACCGAGTCTTTCCTCAGTGAATGTCTTTTGTAAGCCTTAACAGGAGGTATTAATGTCACAGAGAGAGGACATAATGGTTTTAGATATGATTGTTGTTTTAAGAGTATTATTTAAAGTGTTATGTGTAAATGTTTCTTTGATTTTATGTGTCATGGGGTGGTGTGACTACTTTGTGGGTGGTGGGGCAGGTAGGTGGTTAAAATGTACATACAGTGTAGAACACACAGCATGTGACAAAGCAGGGCTTGATAATATTTGTGGTAAATGTCACCTTTGCATTTATGGAAATGTTAATATTAGGATAATGTAATGGGAAATGGAGCTTGGACTTTAGGTTGTAATCAGTTTAAGGCTTAAGTTTATGAGGCAGAAAGAATTGCAGGTGTTTTTTACTGGTAAACTGTAGTACAGTGTCATAGATGTGCACAGCAGAACCGCAAGGACTGTGCCAAATGAGTGAGAATATGAATGGTACTGTATCTGTGGTGCTCTTCATCTGTGCCAACTTTCATAATCCTTACCATACTGTACAGGTCCGATTCCTTACTGTACTGTACAGGTCCGATTCCTGTGCATTTCCTGTAACCTACATAAATGTTTCCTTTTCTTTGCACACTATATCATTCTATCTCTAACTCTGTCCACACAGTCTTTGAAGTGTTTTCTGCTACTCTGTTAAATCTGTGAAAACTCTTGATCCTCTGAATTTAAATATCGGCAATCGACAATTACAAACGTTCTCAAATATTAAAGCCATGGAATGTTTTATAAAGTTACAAATTTCATCATGTAAATACACATTTGTCACTGAATTCATTTTTACAGTACTAAATGTTTGTGTATTCTTTTGACCATCGTTTCTAAAATAAAACCTTGACCATTACTTGTAAGATTGTGTGCTATTTTTTTTCTCTCTCTCTCTCTGTGGAATGTTTTGGTAAGACTGAGAAATAAATCTCTTAAACAAATGTATTCACAAGATACACAAGGCATATCTATTAATTATCAGTTTATAAACTGTTTCTGTTTCATTTGGACGCTGTTCAGTTTTTAATAAGCATGTAGTTTTTACATGGTTATTTAAATAATGTTTTTTTTATTGAGCTTGCATTTATTTTTTATAAAATCTTACCTGCTTGTTCATAAGGATGTATATTACTGGATTAATGACTGTGCTGCTTTTGGCAAGAAGAGAGGGCACCACACTGGCCACAGGTGAGATGATACCTGGCCGGCCAAACGTAGCCATCATTGCCACAACTCCGTATGGCAACCAACACAACAGGTAGCACACAACAGTGGTGATGACCATGAACAAAACGTGGTATTCTCGTTTACGGGCCGCCGTCTTGCGAATCTTCCCCACCTGAGAGACAGAAATATTCATGACGGGTATAAATGAGTTTCTTCCAGCAGCAAAGAAGAACCGTGTTAATTTAAAAACTGTTCTAATCTGCTGGTGATGAATGTCTTTCACAATGGTCAGACTAAGGGACAACAACATCTTTTTAGATTAATATTCTTTTAATAATCTGAACTAACTCCCTTTCAATTCACAAGTGGGAATTTGAATTGAATTTTGATTTGCCTCATGAACAACAGAATTGTAGTTATCCACAAACTATTATATAGTTTTTCACAGGAAGGATGCAAAATACATCTGCATCCTTAAAAAAATGCTTAAAAACACTGCTTTTTTACTGTTGCTTGTCTCTTTGCAGTGTCTGTGTTTTGTTAACATTGCTGAAGTATTTTCATTTAAGTTGAGTCTGAGAAAACATCTTGCATTATAAAACAAGGCTAAACTGCATGTATATCTGGATGTCATAATGACTTGCATGGAAGTAAAAATAAGTCCCTCTCAAGCAAAGTAAAATTTCAAAATTATCATCTGTGCAACAACCACATGAACCCAATTACACTCCAGTGAGTGTGACGCTCTGGTAATACAGCATCCAGTCAGACGCTGGCATGCACACAGATTAAATTGTCATGCACTCTTGACAGGTTCCACTAAAGGAAATTAGCTCTAGGCAACATGCCTCATGTTACTTATGTTTTTCTGTTTTTTTTAACAGTTGTAGTGTTTTCATCAACACTGCGCAATTATTTTTGTTTATTTCTTCGCTTAGCTGTTATCGTGGTCGATGAAACAAACGTTGACTGGGCACATTTTCTGTTGATCAAACAAACGTTTCCTGACTAGGATGATGGTTCAGAAATTGTTGTAAACAAAACCAGACTTGTTGTTTGCTGTTAATTATACTGTTAAAGTAATCAGGCCGTTAAATCTCTCTCTCTCTCTCT
>JBAJNP010001770.1:0-31192 GCA_036877545.1 Yasuhikotakia modesta | reverse complement strand
TATTGAAAGTATCATTATTACACTATATTATACACAATATTAATATATCATATGTAAAACTGTTGTTTAGAACCAAATGTTTGGTTCTTACCTGTTTGACAGCAAAGAGCAGCCTTCCATAGCAGTACACCATGATGAGCACTGGCAAACCCAGGCAGAATATAAACAGGCAGATGATGTAGGCATGAGACTGGGTAGTGCGCTGGGTCCATGATACAGAGCAGCTGGTTCCGGCCCCCTCTAGCCCATAACTACTCCAGCCCAGAAGGGGGGGCACTGTCCAGATCAAGGAGTATAGCCAGGACCCCCCTACTGCCAGCAGAGGTTTGCGATAATCTGGACCGTGTTTGTGGTACACTGTTAATGTGCTGTAGCGGTCATATGACAGAACCACCAATGAAATCAGAGAAACAATGCCTAAGTGAGACACAGAAAGGAAAAAGAGAGCAAGTAAGTGGTTGGTTGATGGTATGCTCTCCACACCAGTGGTGAATGACAGGTGTGTGGCTGAAAAGAGAGGAGAGCTTTGTGATTATAGCTTTCAATAAGAAAGGCCACACAGTGAGGTGTGCTGTCATTTCAAATTTGTCACCTCAAAGCCACCACAAAGATCACTTCCAGCACTGGTGTGTCACCTCCTAGACCTTCTCCAAAGACATGCAGTGACTTTCTGTAACCTCTTTGATATCGTCCGTATTGTTCCACACTTTCATCACAAAAGTCATTTTGTGTCTGTCCGTCAGGATTCATCGACCATCAAAAAAAGCCATGAATTAGCCAAGCCAGGTTGTTGTCAAACTCCAGCAGGAAAAAATTGGCCAATTGCACTATTACAGTAGAAATATTGGTCCAATTATAGCAGCAATCACTCAAGGCTTTCTTCTAGTTCACACACAAAAAGACCCTGATAAAATAACTGACTGACTCAATAACAGACACTCTAGAAAATAAAAACTTGTATTCAGGGAATGTATGAATTTTCATAATGCTGTATTCCACCAATGAAATGTTAGAAGAGCTAAATTAATGGGTTCAGGTCTCTCATCTCTAGCAGATTGTAGAAGATCTTAATGTGGCATTAAGATTTTAGATTAAGCCCATCATATTGCTGATTAATATGTTTTGGATTGTTAACACTACTGCTTTGTGAGGTGTTTTCATCTAATGGCTCCTTATTGAAGGATTTCAATCGAGAAATTAGAACAGTCTGACTGCATGATTATTAAATTTCAATGAGGATTAATGGTGATAGAGAGACGAATATGGCAGGAGTGCATAATAATGGTAAGATAAGAGAAATACAAGCCAGAGAATGATTTAAAGCTGAAATCAGTAAAGAGTGAGAAAAGGAGAGAAAATGGGTTATAAATAACAGCTACAGCTTTTCAGTGAAAATATAGCGTAGACCTGCTGTGATGACTGAACTGTACCTCAGATTCCCAGATACACAGGTTATTGAAACTACAATCTCTATAGTCTAGTCAGGCCGGTCTGTGACTCATAAATCTGTCTATTGAATGCTTACAGAGTAGTCTAAGCAGGGTTGAATGACACAAATCATATATATTTAACACTCTGTAATAGGTGAACCAGGGGACCAATGAAATTGTAGCTCTTTGTGCAGAAACGAATTATTTCCAATTATGTTCACTTGAAATGTAATTAGACACAGTTAACATGATAACAAATTCTGGATTTGACCCAATGAACTCAATGAACACACATTGGCCCCAAGTTAACAGCCAAATGTAACATAAGGCTGCATGCTTGTTTATGTTCAAAAAGTGGTACTAAGGAGAAACGATGAAAACAGAAAGAGGAAATAAGACGGCCTATCAAAAATACAAAATACAGTATACTGCACCTGTTGAAGCTGTGGTTGTTATGGATAATATATTTATTACCGTCTATTACAATCTATTAAACTGCCCTTTCTTCTGCTGTTCTGTTCTGTTCGCCTGTAAAAACAGCAGCAAATTTTGTTTAAATTGGCTTACTTGAGGAAAAAACAAATGCATTGTGGGAGCAGAATTTTTCATTACATCTGTGCCACAGTATCATCTGTGCACAGTATCACTACAATCTCACATGCAGTAAAAATTGTCTGTCATGAATGTGTGTTGACACCTCTGCTGTAAAAAGGAGATAATGAACACCGTGGAGAAGCTGCAAAACAAATGACAACAGACCTCAATAATATGCAGAATTTTGTTGTTCTTTGTTTAGTCCTCTTTTCCTTGTAATTGTTATGAGCGTTATAAAAACCCATTTTCTTCTGTCTAAATACAGCAGCGGTCTCCATTAATCTCTGGGTGAGAACAACAGTGTGACTGATAATAAAATTAGGAGCACATAATGAAGTCTGACACAGAGAAGGGGATTATTATTCAATTCAGAGTTCCACATTTTTGCTCTTTTTTTTCTCCTAGCGTATTAAAATAATGACATGCGCAAGAACAGCTTCACTGAAAGGTTAATCTGACCTCTGAATGCATTAGTAATTCAAGAAGGAGCATCACAAATGCTCTGTAATTTATTTCTGTGCTGTTAATGATGGGAATTAAAATTCAATGAATGAATTGAGTTAATTAGTTGCTTACTGATAAACACAATCCACTAGCATTGCATTGCATAACTGTTTCTTAATTCATGATTTTTTTTTACAAATCTGTTTTTAAATACTTAACGTTCTTTTGTAGCTACTATAATTAGATCTAGAAACAAGTAAGAAGAACTTTCTATTCACTATTTTAAATTTGCCCTCATTGCATTAAGATATGATGATATCAGGCCCTCACTGGTTTGATTTCAGATGCTAGGGGTGTTTCACAATAGGCAGCACTTGACTAAACTGAACTGCTATCCTGCTGTTGTCTGTAAATACTTTTCTATGTACTGTAATTATAGCAGGTGGGCATGAACACAGCTAACATCACTGCCGTCGTTTTGTTGTTTCATTATTGGTGAGAGGCCATTACACTCCATGCAATTGGGAGCTCTTTTGTGTGTCTATAACCATTGAAATTCGGTTGTCTAAAAGAGGCTTGCTTCCTAAATGGCCTACAACCCATTTTCAAAAAAAGGATTAAGCATCATGTATTTGCCTAGCAAGACTTTTAAAGGTTTTAGAAAATTTAAGAGGAAAGTCACATTACCAGCAACATGTGAATCTCACCTGGGAACAAGCTTTTATCAAACAAAAAATAACCTTCTGTTCCACCTATCACCTGGTGATTTGTAGGTACTCAACCAATGAGATACTTCTTGAAGGATTTATAATACTGTGCCTCCTCCACACTTTCTAAATGATGAATTGTTTCAGGTTCTACCTTCTACTCCAATACAAGCACTAGCTTTTCTGTCTGGACGTTGTTCATCTGCAGGCTGGTCTTCCTGCACTACAGTCATCCAGCATCTGTTAGGGGAACTCATTATGGAAGACCTTCCACAGATAACATAAGCTATCTACTAGAAATTTGTAAGGGGTGAACATAGGGTAGCAAGGGTGGTTCCTCAAAATACCCCTTGTGATGCTCAAACAGATAATGGCTTATCAGAAATGGCATAAGAATGAAAAATGGTGAGAAAGTAAAGGTGTAAACCAGAAAACGAAAAAAATGAGGATCCCTGTGGACTTTAAAGCCACAGAAGAAGTGGGTGCAGGAGTCTGTGTTTGGCAAATGCTGTTATCCAAGAAGGAACCATTTATTTGTTTATTGAATAAATGTTTATCTGATAAAAAACCAGATCAGCAGTTGGGCAATAAACCTGCTTAAAATCTAAGGCTTTTTAAAAGGCATGAAGCTGGACTAAATATCTCTTCTTAAGACATATATTAGAGCTACTGAGCTATATAATTAGTCTGGGATTAGCCATTAAATTAGTGTGGTTCATCTAACTTAGCACACCTTAGACCACCAACTGTTAAACTATAAAATTAAACAGAACTACTGATGGTGACACCTGTATATTTTATCTTTAGAGATGGAAAATTCCAGCCAAACAGAAGTTAGAAAAGATTTCTGAAATGGCTTAAATGTTCCTCTTCTCCGTAGCCTCATTGGCTGACTGAATTATATATTTCCTCTGCTTTTGTATGACCCCAGAGGGATGCCTGTAAGGTGTGCCTGTATTATACATTTCAGATGTAGTCCTCATAATGCAATCTCTGACACGGAAACATCCGGAATCTACTGATAAGGCATAAACCACTGCATCTACAAGCACAGCATCTTGCCTGTTTGAACCACAGCCTCTGTGCTTCACTGTCTCAACAAACTAACCGCCTCAACACAACTTGGAACTAGAAAATGCAAAAGCATTAGGAAATATTCCGGACTGTCTGTGTAAAGTATATAAAATAAACACAATTATAAAGTAGATAAAACATGAAAACAAGAACATTGAGAATGCAAGGAGTCACAAAGAGACTTTCAAAACAGAGAGGGAATGACTTTTCTCATTTTTTGTAATGGTTGTTTATGAAAGGGATGATAGTCAATGTTAAGATGTTTGTTTTATAGATCTTGTGTCACGATTCACATAAAGGATTGTAAGGCTATCAGTAATAACTGATGCCCGTGCCCACTGCCCACTAGAGAGTGATGATGATGATGATGATGATGATGATGATAAGTAGTAATAAGAAGTTTTTAGGCATGCTGTAAATATCTACACATGTACTTGTAATTTGCACATATTTGCTTAACGTTTAATTTGTAGTTTTGGGCTGAGTTTCTAATTTTTTATATTTGTTTAGAAGCTGTTGAAACATTCATGGTCCGATGGTCCGAATAATCGGTTGTCTAGATAAGGACACATACCGAAGCAGGAATTGATGAAGCCGTACCACATACACCCGTGCCGCCCGAGCAGCCACCGTCCCCGCACGCTGGATGCGAAGCTCAGGGTCGTCCCGAACAAACACACCAGCATGTCACTGACGCTGATGTTCAGAAGAAGCATGTTCACCGGCGTCCGGAGCGTTTTAAACTTACAGAAGAGGACCAAGACGACCAGGTTGTTGAAAAAGCCAAAAGTCATAATGAATCCGAGCATCACGGAGAGAACGATGAAGCCCGCAGGAGAGAGCGACTCCCCCGGCGAGCCGCTCCAGTCCTCGTCCATAAAAGGTAACGGGTCTTCCCCGCTCATGTTCCCAGAAAACATCTTTAAAACAGTTCAAAACGTACTTTATGTCAATGTTATTTATCCAGAAACGAGAAAGTTATAATCTAACCGATCTCCTTCAGTGAAGACCTCAGCTCTGCCCTGCGCATCATGACACTGTGGACCGAACCGCTGGATCCAGTGAAAGCGCAACTTAACCAGGCTGAACTAGTAACTCACGGTCATATTTTAATAAGAGTTTAATTTAGCAACTAGGCAGTTTTTTTTAGAAAAAGTCCCGTATTCATCCCGTAACCTGCAGGGAAAAGTGCAATTGTTAACCGTACGGAGTCCGGTCACGGATGAGTCTGTTTTAACGTGCTTGCATCGTTATTCCCAACTGTACTCCCAACTGTTTCATTCCCAACTGTCTTTACCCCAGTGATCCAGCCGGGAGCTCGAGCTCTGAGCAACAGGCTTACTATAAAGGCGATGTGACGTCACGGCCTCATCCACAACCCGCAGCTGATCGTATCAATCGTATTTTGATCAATCGGTTAAAATCAATACCAAACCAACACCGTTTTAAATGCCAGATAAGCATGTGTTATGCAACTTATACAAGCATACAAATAACTTATACGATGCATGTTAGTTTACCATTGGATTGTAAGAAATACATTACAAATCATTAAGTTATTTGTTTACATAAAGGCTGTTTTATTGCATTGGTATAGCACATTTTTCACAGAACCTGCTAGAATTTCCAGGATCAGCGATGGCACTCAAAGCCTGTTCTTTGTTTAATACTGTAAAACATATAATCAGATCTGTCAATACATCTGTTCATGTATTTTATCCTCCAGAGTCTTTGTCAGTGATCAGCTGAGTTGCTGTGGTTGATGGGGGACTAATGCCTTCTGCAAACATTAGCAGCAGATGGATAAGCGCTCACTCACTTATCCTTCCTGTGTTATAATCTTGGTGGTGCTTTCTAAAGCAAGTATCGCTCTTGCTATTGCACTTTCTCAGGGTTAGAGGTTTTAAAAAGTCTCTTAAACTTTGATGTGTAAGTCATTCTGCATTGTTTGTGCCGTGGATATAAATACTATTTTAAACTTGAGGAGAGACGTTTTTTAAGGGAATTAAGGGTGGTCTCTTGACAGCCACTCACATCATTCTATCATTTCCAAAAACAACAGCCATTCAGATTTCAGAAGACCTGACTACAATGTTTTACCAATATTATAAACCAATGAAGTCACATTAGATCATACCAGTTAGGGTCTATTTTAGCCTTACAATAAACTACTAATGCATTTGACCTTTCACGTTTTCTAATGTCATTTTTAAATTTAAAAAGTAAAATATTGAAATAAATACATATAAACAGCACATATATACAAAAACAGCAACATAAACCTGAATATAAACTTAATATAAATAAATGATGTTCCACTTTACGATGATGTCTGGCAACGGGGGGCCATGTTAACCCTCTCTGTATCAATTTATGATATTTCTGACAATTTTTTTTAATCTCATTTTGTCTTTTTGTAATCCATGCCATGTTATTTAAAAGCATTGGACGAATCACATCACCCTAAACTTGTGGCCCTATCTGCCTCTCCAAAAATGTTAAAATATGTGTCCTCCAACATCACATTGATTTCCTTTCAAATCCGTCTGTCTATATGCATGCAGTCATAAATGTCACATTGTTCAGATTGCTATACAGCATTGTAAATATATTGCATTGGCTTTGAAAATACAGCCTTTGAGCCATGTGTATGGTGAGCAGAATACCCCCATTATTGAAGTAGATCTCTTTAGAGATATTATAACAGAGAGAAAACCTCAGAAAACATGACTATGTTTTCTCACTCACACACACACACACACAAAATAAATCCCTCACAATGTCAAAGTTCACGTAATTATCCTCTCTTGTGGAGAATCATCAATGACAATCAGTGTAGAAGGGTTATTTGTGTGTGTGTTATTTGTGTATTTGTGAAATGTTAGTGTTTTTTTACAATATTGTTCAGATATATTTAAACAACAGAGATTAGTCTGTATATTTATTTCCTGTTGTGCTATATTAGGTGATTTCAATTGGGCAATAATTCCTGAGTACCAAAATTAAGAGAAATATCCACTAGGTTTGGCCATAAAAAAACATTCTCAGTAAACGTAAATGTTGTGTTTCGTATAAAAAGTAGAAAGTCAAATGATTTTTAGACAAGAAATATCGTGTGTATTAATTGAGTTCATTGCCTGACTGAAGAGCAAGTAAATTAAAAGCCTTGAGTTAAATTACTATAATCATCCACTAACTGATGGGGCTTTTGTGAAGATGCAAACGTAATGCTATTCATCATAATAATCCATAATCCATTCTGATGTAAGCTAATGTGTGATTTAAAGGTTGTGATTGATTAAATACACATTATCAGCAAATCGGGCTTGATATCCTATTATTTGAGGTAATCTAGACCAATTCGTGGTTGACATCTAATTGAACGCACTCTCTTTCCGTACTGTATGACTCTGTTTCTTGTAAGATCTGGATTAAACCAGTTGTCATGGGCACAGATTCAATATCAGGGTATGGGGTCATTTGACAAAGCATTTGAAAAGTGCATCTAGCTCTTTTCAGCCTTTTTATGCAATGTTGAAACAGTGAAATTGTTCCACATTCAGAGCAAACAGAAATGTGTTTCATAGCATTCAGGTCACGTTTGTCTCCTAAATGATGTTGAGAGCTTTGCCCCTTTGTCATTAGGAGGTGTTACATGCTTTGTTTACAGTCCAGTGAAGAATTAAGCATATTAATATTAATAATAAGTGGGTGCTAATGGCTGATCTGTTTGTTATTATTATTGTTACTATATATGACAAACAATTATATAAAAGACCAAAATAACAGGCTGTTTAATAACTGTGTCAGATTCATAACTGAAAAAATGTTTCTAGTATTGACAATTATGTGTTGTGTATAAGATTATGATTTACTAAGAAAGTGAGAGAATGACCGCTGAGAGAAAAATAATGAGAAATCACGGACAAACCTGAAAATGTCAAACCAAAAAGGAAAATCCTTCAGTATTTAACTTTATATTCTTAAAAAGTCTTTGTAAAGCACTTTGAATTGCCATAGTGTAAGATGTGCTACATAAATTATGTATGATTATGCAAGATTAAGATTAATGAGGATGTGGAAGCGTTTCAGCACAGGGTTGCCAGTTTTTCATAAGAAAATCAGTGCAATGGCTAATTAAACTTAAAAGAAGCCCAATGGCCATTACAGGGTGAGGGATTAAATAACCTTTGCTGGCCATTGGTCATTCAATAGCTTGGTAGCCATGGAAAGGCATCTGTGGCACAAATGGATGTGGGGTCACATGAGGTAATTAAGATGCTTATCTCTTCCCCTCAGAAGTGTCATCGTTTAGGAAACCCAACCTGGCCTCCAAGCCATGATATTCTACATATAGTTTGGTTGGAGAGATATGAAAAAAGATATGACCACATTTAACACTGATGTTGGCCTGGCCATGCATCAGACCTTTTATCTCCACCACTTGATTCGGCCATTACTCTAACCTCTATGAGTCAAGGCCCTCTTCAGCATCCTCAGGACAAGTCTAGGGATCATGTTTTGAGTGATGTTTGTGCTGCAGTATTCTGGTCCTTTCCGCATTTATTAGGTTGTATATGGTTTAGTGTGTTTGTGTGTATGTTTGTGTGTATGTGTGTGTGTTTGTGTGTACAACATGTTGCTAATTAATCTGCTTTTAAAATATCAGTATAGAAAACAACGATTCTTGCAGATTGTAGAAAACAAGGGGCTGGCAAAAAAATCACAACAATGCTGTTAGAAACACACCTGCAAGATCAATATAAAAGCTTTAGTGTTCTGTCCCACTCACAAGAATAAACCATAACAATTAGACTAAAAGCTCTTCATTAATGTTTGGCAAACACACACACATGTCTGAAAGCTCAACCTTTCCACTCTAATAATATTGAATTTTGTCAGTTTCTTGACTGTTGATTCATTTTGATTGTAGGTGATAGAAGGTGATATTTTGTTAAATATAGACTTTTACTCAGGTTGTTTTCAGAGATTTGATCCATGATTCATTTAGATAAGCACTCTGAAAACAGATATTTATGCAACCTCTCACATTTCTTTCATTTGCCTCAAGATAGTAATTTCACCTTTGGACAGAGGAGATCAGAGGTTAATTTTGTTTGAGGCGAGGTATAGGTCAACCGTTTTCAGCTATATTGATGGCTTTTAAATTTGTTTAGCAGTGATGTCTTTTGCATGTGGTGTGTATATTTAATGAAATATGGCATCTCAAGGCGCCACTTTAAAAATGTCTGGCAATCTGGTTAGAATGAAATAAGGAAACAAAGTTTATCAGCTATGAAACAATTAGCACAGAATTTTAACTCTGTTAAATTTAGCTGTTGCATATCTTTTTTTGTGTGCAATAGGTACATAATCTGAGCATAACTGAAGAGATCTGAGGATTAAATGATCTGAGGATAGTGTAAAATACGACACATTTAATACCATTAACTCATTACCTTTTGTACTAACTGCAATTATCATTAGAATAAACTGTTTAATAAATCCTGAGTTACTGTGAGCAGCTGACAGTCATGCAGCCAGCTATTCTGGTCCCCTCAAATGCACTTCAAAAGAGAAAGACGTTTTCATTTCGCAGCATTTTGTAAGCTGAAACATATAATTCTCCTGAGCTGATTGCCAGCTGCTAAAAAGAGATATACTTGAAAAAGTACTTTTAAAACTTGTGGAGAGTCACCTTGAGATGTATTCTTCTATATAAGTATTTCAAATATTCAGTATCATAAACATCATTTGCAATTTGCTTATTTATTGTTGCTGAGTAATTGAAGATATATTTATATAAGAGTGCTTATATACTAACATACTTGATACTCATTTTCTGGTTTGCTGGGCAGATATATTGCCAGTGTTTGGACAAATTTCATTCTTAGTGAAACAATTTCATTAATTTAGTAACAAAACCAGTTCCTTATATATTTACAATTTTTACGTTTTCTAATTTCCTGTGCTTGGACAGGAATTGGTGATGGCATTAAAATTTTAACAATGGTAATTCAGTCATTCTTCCTGTTTGGACATTGCACTGACATATAAAAGCTAAAATAGAGCAACAAATCATTTGCTTATGCAGCAAAAACTGGTGAAATCATTTTAAAAAATAATTTTAAAGCGTCATTGATTTTTCTTTACAGACTAATGATATTCAAAACACCTTCAATTCACAGCATGTGGCCACATCAATGTGCTGCCAAACATCAAATGTACTTCTAAACCACGTTACTCTAAATGATTTTATGTCACCCCAGGGCATCGCTGTGCTGGGACTACAACGCCATCAATGCAAATGTGATTTATTGAAATGTAAATTCTTAACAGTTAACATGATAACAAAAATGAATTCAGAGTAAAGGTGAAGCCTGAGTTTCTTATATCATTTGTGGAGTATTTTCTACAGTAGTTCAATAGTTTGTGTGCTCAATGCATTAGCAACCTAAACTACATTGTATTGCAATTTCTATTCAGTAGTTCACATGTGTTCTGATACAAAAATCTGTATTAAAGAAGATTATTTCTTAAAGGGGGGATTATTTCTGTGTATTGCTATTATACACAGATCAGCACCAAAAAGCATTTAAAACTGTGTAATATAATTAGCTGAAAATGACCTTTAAACAGCTGTGTGTTTTCAAACAGCATAGTTATTTTTATTTTCCATGTCAGAGATTTTATCAATTTAAATACAGTTTCCTTTTTTGCTCATTTTAATGGCCAATCAATTGTATGTTATTTTTACAACATATTGTGTATGAAAACATCCTCTTCACTTGTCGTTCAAATGTTTAATCTGCACCCACACACCGTAACCCCGGCACCAGCTTCCAATCACACAGACATGCTTGCATGTACACCCACTTGATCATGCCTCAATCATCTGTCTATTCGTTTGCACCGAGTGAAGTGTTGCGTAAGTATTTGTGTTCCTGCTCTACGAAAGTCTTTCAGTCACACTGCAGTCCTGCTGAGTGCATCTTACTCTGAGCATAAAGGATTTGAGACAGCTCTCCTTCATTGTCTCCACCTCCAGGATTCAACATGAGTGAGATGTAACAGAGAAAACTCCAAAACATTAATGCTATTTAATGTTAGAAAAGAGGTCTTTCGTCTGCTGTTTAATAGCTTTGTGTCAATTGTGTGTGTTGTTTTAAGTCTTTGCTGTAGTGTTTGCAATGTCAGCCCTGTCATGCGTATTATATGTTGCTGGGTTCATATTGTCTGGATGACACTTTTAGGTCAAAGCTGTTGTTAACAGTTTTGTAAACATTTTCTTTAAACATTGGGTCTACCACTTCAACAAATTTTAAAAGCCACTTCAAAATATTTGCCCCCGTCAGATTCAACAGGGACTTGATTTCTGTATATGCACAAATACAAGTGTTTTGACATATCTAAATGCACAACTACTTTTTGGGCTTTTGTGTGGAAAACAATTTTGCCTGGTTCAATAATCATGGAAAATAAAATAAATTATATACAAAGAATTCAATAAACTGTTAAAGATGTCCGCACAGCGCGAAACCAAAGACTGTAATTGTCTCATCATGTCTGACAAACTGTTACTAACAGTAATTTCTGTATAATCATAAGGTTTGATTTTCAACTCCTTTGTCTGTGAATACATATGTTGATATAAGTCTATACAGTGAAAACAGAATCTGTTGTAATTATTTTTATAGGTAACATCTATAATGTTTTTTGATTGAAGAGTGTTGGACAGCATGCTGTGTGTTTTTCAAATGTTTGTTCTCGTAAAGGTAGAAATGCTACATGAATTCAGTGTCAAAAATTACCATTTTGAAGGTGCATTTGTGACAGTTTTCACTGACACTGAATTTCTTTCCGAAACTGAGAAGTTCTTTGTAAGATATTTTTAAGTTCTGACAATATATATTATGTTTCTTGTCTGATTCTTTTCTACAAAGAAGGAAAATGTCAAGCACACATGATGAATATTACCTCAGAATACCAAACATGCTTGGGTGTCATAGTAACAGGATTTCAGTTCTCCGCTGCTGATTGGTCACACGCTCAGGAATTAGATGTGACTTATTACACAACATAATACTTAGATTTATGATTTGGTTTGGAATCAGAGGGATAAATTCAGGAGATGTTTCTCTGATGCAGACATATAAGCCATAAGGAGACAAACAAATGCTATCACAGAGGAGATAAAGGTCATAAAAAAGCATGTGGCAGTGGACATGCGTATACATGCTTATGTATAAATCCTATACAGACAATAAAGTAAACATGTTTGTTTACCAATATCTCCTTATATGTCAGTAGACATGAATTCTCTTTAAACTTGCAATCTAGCAGTGTAAACATCTTAGCATATTTGGGTAATTTTATCATATTTGGGTAATTTTATCTTTTATCTTAACAGAAAAAAAGACATGCAGAATTAGATAATTCTAGATGTCTATTCTTGGCATAAAACCTGTCCTGACAATTCTAGAACAAGCCCATACATGACCTTATAACACAGTGTAATTACTTGACAACAAAATGAAACAAATACGATTTATTGATCTCTACATGTCAAATATTCTTACATTGTTTTCCATTAGATTCACCCTGGAGGGTCTAAACTTTATTCTTCACCTTAACACCCAGTAAATTAACTTCTAAGCTTCTCTGTAATAAGTGAATGGCGATTCACAATCATAGATGTAAGATGCAAGATTATGATCATATCACACATACATGTAATGCAAAGAATTTCAGATCAGTTGACTTACATCAAAGCTTCTGCAGTCTCCTTTAAGACAATATAAACAGAATTATTTACAATTAAAACATGTTTACAGCTAAAAATCCTTAAGACCTTACAAGTAATATAAATATAAGAGACTATACAGTAAATAAGAGAACATTGTTTGCATTAACTTGTGATAAAATACTCCGTGCAGCTCATTGGAAGAAGCTCATAGTTTAAGCAGACAGCAGAGGTTTGGAGTAAATATTTACTGTACAACTCATTTATAATGCATTGACTTATTCACTGTTTTGTTGACCTACACCTGGGTTGTTTTATGTGGGACAGGTTAAAATCTATAATGACCTCTGATAAAAGCGTAACATAAACACTTTCCACAGATGAATGGTGATCAATTTGAAATGGATCAACAAATGAATCAACAGCTAAAATAACATGAATCTTTGCAGAGTTTGTTATTTCACTCAAACGAAAGAAGTTCACTCTGTTTAGTTTTGGTGTTTGTTGTGTGCTTGGTGTATGAGGGAAACTGCAACCCAGCAAAAGTGTAATTTTTGATTAAAAGACTATGAATTAAATTCAGGCTATTAGATTAAAAAACAATGTTTTCTTATTTACTATTTATGTAAGCATTGATAAACATGTTTAAAACACATTGGACCTGTTTCTCTAAATATGGAAGTAATACGTAAAACTTTGTTTAGTAGATAAAGAATGCTGTACTTCTTACAGTTATCCAATGAACAAGAAAAGCCATAAAGCGTTTAAGTTTGAGTCAACGTGGAAAATCACTGAACTGTATTATTGCTCCACTCTCGTGTCACTAGTGAATGGGCCACTGTTCTTAAGGTGAATGTATCTGTGTGTGATTACTTTCTTCTGACAACGCACAAAAACACATATAATAACCTTTAATATTTACTTAAGACAGAATTAAAATACACGATTATTTAATTATTATTAATAATTCATCTAATCCGGTGACTTTCAGCCGTTTTAATATCAGATCTGCAAACTAAAAGCCTTTAACATCTTGCTACGGCGGCAGGGTGATAAATCGAAAGCAGAAAGCATCGCTGGCGTTATCCTGCTCCAGACGCTGTTAGGCTGTGTTTCGCTTCACGTGAAGACCTCTCGACTGTCTATTATAACGAAATCAATGAATCGACAAACCAGTAGTCACGACTAGACTGAGGATTTAAACGATAGTTATGAAACTAATACGATTTATTCATGTATGGGCTTGTTTTTCTGATAGTTAGCTGCATAGTCCGCCTGTATGTCTGGAGTTACGACGCTCCGTTGCTAACTATTAAATAACTGCCGACCAAAATGCCTTTTTTCTTTCTGTAACCAATAACCTGGTTTCACTTGAATGCCTAAACTTTCTTGTCTATGTAAACAGTCAGATATCGTGTGGCCGGTGAAACTTTTTACAGGAAATTAGCCGATTAGCTTGTGTCGGTTTACAAACTGCTGCTTTTCACATAGAAACTTTCGCTTGTACTACAGAAGGCGATTATAACTCCATAATAAACGCATGTGCTCGAATACGTGAAACGTACGTCGGCATCTGAATGAAACTGAAAGTGTGTGATGAATGAAACCGAGATGCAGTAGAGGTGAGGAAGATCTCAATGCCTTGTGTGCCGGAGGATGATGCGGGTGAGCTGGATGATCACAGCCATTAACAGAAGAATGATGAAGATCCTGATCGCGCTTGCTCTCATTGCTTACATCGCCTGTGAGTATGTGCCACTGACACACTTTGATAACATATGGCAAAAGTCTCTGTGTATGTTTGTCCATCACTTACGCTTGACCTACATGTCATTGATCTGTGATGGTGGCAGATTAAATATAATTAATACACAATACTGTAATCTGAAATGATTGTTTATGTAGCATAATATACACATGGTGCTTTAAAGAATACCAAGGGACATGTCTAAATAACATCTATGTGTTCTTGGTAGTACTTATAGAAATATCACTGAAAGGCAAGTAAAAATCAACTACCTGGAATGTTATGAACACTTTAATAGTGTAAAATGTAATGCAAATGTATAATGTAAATTTTACTCTTCATTAATCACACATAATTAAGTCAGTGTGTCTCTGTTTGTTGACTGTGACCCAAATACATACCAGACTTACTGGTTTACAGAATTGTGTAAGATGCTGTGTGTCAGTATATAAAAATGCATTCATCTAAATTGCATGCTGTATACAGAAGTGTGGTTCAGTTGTTATATGCACACTTACTTCCTGGTTCTCAAGAGGCCAGCCGGGCAGTTCAGGTGAAGTGTCATTCATTGTTGGTCATTGGCAGGAAACACTGACTAGTTAATTAACTGTTTAGTTGACTAACAGTTGACCAAGTATAACACTGTTGACGTTTGTAAAGCTTTCTCAGGAAAATGTTAGATAGAAGAAACCATCTTAACAGATGTACATCAATAACAGATGTATTTCCTTTTCTTTGAGGACATTAAACACATTTAGCTTTTATCTTGCATCGCTAAACTCATTAAAAAGATGAGCTGTACAAAACAGCTGTTTTATGGGTGTGCATGTAAATGTGTGCTTTGGTGTCTGTCAGTCCCAGAGAAGGTGACATTGTCGTTGATCTGTTTTTGGAAATGTTATGCAAAGTTTATGCAAAACTTTGTTAAATGGCAGCTGTAGGGCAAGTGTGGATGAACTTCCCACAAGCTCACAGTTTTGATATCGAACAGCTTCCAACTTTTTTTAAGACCTTTTAATTAAAATTAAAAGGTGAGGATCAAATTAATATGACAATTTAATATGACAATTTATACACGTTTATATATTATAAAGGGTCTGAAATATTTGGCTGTATTTGAAAGTTTCTGGTTACTAAGAGAATGCATTGTGTCGTGTAGATAACCATTAGTGTTTAAAACTGCATTTAATAACCTTTTCTGTAACTGAATTATTGCAATCATGTGACACATGAGCGCTTGAAGTTTGTAGTTGAAAAAATCACATTTGTTGGCAAATCATGCTCAGTTTTAAAACCTTTGTTCACTTAGTAGATAGATTTGTCATTTGTCCACTTTTCAATTTTAATAGTTACTCATTTAGTTACTTGTTTAAAATTCTTTATCCATTATATTCCCTTCGACCAAAGTCTATAGTGAAAACAGATATTGTATAATTATGCTGTGGTCAAATCGAGAGTTGATAAAGTGTTATCATCACTCTATTAATATAATGGTTAATAAATGGAGAAGGTTATTGAGGGACTATACACTTAGTTTTCTACTTTATTACTGGAGCTTGATTTGATTAAAATAAAAATACAATAAAATATGAGTAATATGAAATACTAAATACAAAACTATTACAAATGCAAATTCACAGTCATATTATAGTGCAAAGCTATTTTAAGAGGTGTTTCCTATCATTTGCATATAGCTCTGAATTTCTGGATGAGATGAAAGACAGAAGAGACCCCAGCAGATGTTTGCATCAGTCGTCACATGATCAGAATTCAGAAGTGTTGATTTATGTGTCCAAAACCCCAGAGACAAAGATTGAGAGAGATCACAGAGGATCAGTGAAAATCAATCAGCTAATGGTGAATGTTCTGTCCATCTCTATTAAAATAAGCAGGCAGACAGCAACCGTACAGCAGACTATAACACGAAACTGACTTGCAGATATTTTCTGTGTTCTCTCTGTATAAAGGAAGCTTCACTCAGCCTGTACATAAATCTACAGAGACAATAATTATCATACACCAGTCTTTTGGGAGTGACACATTTTTCCCTTCTGACGAAATTTCTTCTTTGCTAATGCAATCCATTTGTTGATTCCATGCTAAATAAACACTGCTAGACTATATTTAGCTCTTTCCTTTGATTTTTTGCAAATTAACACAAACCACACTTTTCATCCACATCAATAATGTCTGTCTGAAATGCCGGCGGCCATATTTAAATTGCAGTAAACCTGTAACCTGTTTTTTCCTAGGGAAAGCAGAGGTGGTATGACCTAGTTAAAGAACGAAATGTAGACATTTCACTTCATAAATATAAATGCTTATGTCATTTTTATGCCATTTACAATGTTTTGTTGCGTTTTGTGGGTCTTTGTTTTGTTTATCCATTACTGTTATGTCCTTTCTGTCTCTCTGCACTATATATCTGGAGGATTCTGTGCCCTTTCTAAGATAATCTCCTCAATATGAGCCTGACTTCAGTCAGAAGTAATTACAAGTTTATATTTGTCACAATAAAAATCATTTTGGTAAAGCCGGTGAAGCCAGATTTCTTTGTTCGTTCTTGTGTTACTGTGGTGGTATCAAATCTTGGTTCTCTAAGAGGAAATACAGTAGTTATCTCAATGTTTCAAGCTTAAATTTTTGAAGCGTTTTTGAGACTCAATGTGCTTTGACACATTTTGTTTTATGTTATGTACTTGCATAGGGCACGTTTCAGGCCTCAGTAAACTGGAGTGCATCAGTGAAACAGGGATTTTCATCCCAAACCTGGATATATTTGGGTCATAGGCAGTGCTGCTTTGACAAACATCTGCTCTAGTTTTTCGGGACGCCTACAGAGACCCCAGGATTCAAAACGGGTGCCCACCTAGAGAGTGACCTTGGCAAAACAGTCCACCACAGCTGCTCACCTGCCCCAGAAAACTTGCATGCATGCTGTGCTAAAAATAATGTGGCCACTATTAGCACTTACCCAAATGCAATTGGACTCGTTTTGGGTTCGTTTTTCTGTTACTTGTGTCTTTTATCTAAAAGTGATTATTTCTCTGTGGTGAGTCACTGAAATTGTTCTTGAGTGGCCAAAAAGAACATAGTGCTTTTCTTCTGTGTCTACCATCCAAACAATCAACTTTAGTCACAGCTTAACAAATTATATTCCTTTTTCGTTGATTTTCATTGTGGCAAAAGTTGGATTCCATCAGGCAGCTTCTTGTGCCGCCTCAAATGGATTGTGTGATTGCTTCTCTTTCCTGTTTACATTGGCGAGGCATTGGGCAGCACAAGCCAAGTTGGCCGTCTGCAGGACAGCTTGTAATAAATCATGCATCACCCAAGAATTTGTGGTGACAACAGCAGGGCCACTGGGAGTGAAGTGAACCACTTAGGGATTTGCATAATTACCAGTTCAGTTCTCTTTGGGGAGCAAGGTTACTGTTCACACTCACTTTTTGCTCTGTATTAGGTATAAACTGGATCAGAGTTTGCCAGGACACTTGAAACAGTTTATTTGTATGTTAATTATCGCCTGCCGTAAGCAGTGTTGTGAGAGATAGATGTTACACACTAAAGAAGGGGTCATGTCTCTTTATAATATTTACAATCCCTGCTTAGTGTTTACCTGTGTGATATGAATGGAAGGACAGGTGAGAGGTCTTGTGAATGTTTTAGAGGGAAAATATTTTTTCTCAGAGTAAAACTTAAGAGGATGTGGTGTTATTATTGTATTATTAATCTCTCTTATTTTATTAATAGTCTATTTTTATTTTATTAATGACAGTGTAAACAGACAGTCACCCTCTGACGTAACAATGTATGTGTTCATAAAAAGGCTAAGATTGGACATGCAGCGTAGAGAATGTATGTACTGTGATAATTATTTTAACTGTTAAATATTGTTTATTGATGGGTCCATTAGGGGCAACTAATAAATACTAAACAGCACACAGCACAGAATTCCATTTGTGACTATTAAAGGGTGGCCATCATTAACTTACTTGTGTGGAACTTTGTTTTTAAAACACATTCTGTAAATATTGGGCATAATTCATTATAATACATCATGCATTATAATCAACATCTCTTTTTTCATGTATTTTTGTCATCATGATACTGGCTGTTGAAATCTGTTAACTGAACCAGTTTGGTTTGTATAGTGTGATGTTGTTTTGGTACAGATGTCTAATTTTCTCTGTTCTTTTTTACAGCTGTCTGGGGAACCTATGCAAGTATGAGGTAATTACATTATCTTTTTGTGCTAACAAACGTTTCAAGCGTTTTAACTAGAAAGGCAAAAATCTGTTGTGTTAGAAGTCAAGACATACATACTTGTGTTTTTTCTTGAAAAAAATACTCTTAGCTGTTCATTATTAGTATGCCCACATCAGGACAGCACTTTATGTTTTAAATTGTAATGAATGAGATGGAGAATTAACAGATTTTACAGTTTGATTTAAATAAGGTAAAACTTTATTTAACTGAAGCCCATTACATAAAATTTGAACCTATTTACTTTCTTGATAAACATATAGGAATATTTTATTGTATTATCAAAATATTCCTTAATTTGTCATAATTCTTTTTTTACATTTATTGTCAACTTGTTAAATGACTTGGACAAAAAGGCTTTTTAGAACGTGTTTCAGGACATGAGTAGTGCTCTATATTTGACTGTTAACTCACTCTTTCGTCTCACTTCATTTTCTATTCTGGTGAGTGTATGTTTCCCAAGATAAAATCATGTTCTAGCCTACATTTCCTGATTGTCACATTACAGAAATAAAATTGGTTTCAACTGCCCTTTAATGTTGACTTCGCCACAGAGAACAGAGGATTCTACTCATTGGTTGCTTAATTATGCTCTTAATTAAACTAAATTATGTTAAATTAAACCTTTTTTTGAAATATTGCAAAATTTAATAATGTGAATCAAATATGCCAAACTTACAGACAAGAAACAAAGCATTGTGGATAATTTATTTATAGACATTCCATAAGAGTTCTGTGGGCAGAACTGTTTAAGTAATACAGAGCCTATGTCTACTGACCACTATGCTAATTAGAAACTGAGATTAGGCCTCTGATTGGACTGTTGTTTGGACCCACAGTAAAGATAAAAAAGCATTGAATCTCCACGGTATGCCCCAAACTAAGCCAAAAGAGTGAGAGTTTTGTTCTTTTCAGTAAGCTTTGTGCATTTATGCACTCGTTTATCTGTGTGATAAAACTCATCTGTTGTTCTTTCCCACAGGTCTATACAAGAACATGGAGAAATGAAGGTTGAGCAAAGGATACATGAGGTTGGTTAGCACAAGCTGTTAATGTGTATTTTCACACTGTGCTTTCCTTAATTATTCATTGTTAGCGACACCAGCAACATCTTTCTGGGAATCATGTATCATTAACAACCGATGTCTCCTGAAACCACTGAAAGACATTGTGCAGCCATGAAAGCTCACATTATAATTAATACTTCGTTACTCATGCATTTGATACCAATTGTGTTTCCTAGTCAGAGGGTTTCCTAGTTTTCTGCTTTTTTCCCCGTTCTTTACTAAAGGGAACAAAAAACTGAAGGGAGAAAAAATTTTGACTTGTGTTGGTTCTTGTGGGATATTCTTTAACTTACAAACCATAACCCAAAACAAATTCACTTTCCTTACTATGTCAGATTGTTTCATTGGCTTACATTTTTCTATTATTCTTAGAAATGTCACATTTCAGAAGTAAAATCGGCTGTGGATACAATTTTGAGTTAATTTTAAAAGTTAAAACTTAAACTCACCATTTGTGTTGTGAATATGTGCTATAGAAACATGTTGAGCAAATTAATGCTTTTCTAACTTTTCTAAAGGTTTAGTTAAAAGCATTTTGTTTTGTTAGATTGCCTGGCTGATGATTTCACAGGTGAAAATGTCACATAGAGTAAAACTGAAATAAAGAACCTGAGATATCAGAATAACAGACTTGGTAGTGGGCTTGTCTGATTTGGGACTTCAAATCAAAGCCCAAACTATAACCCAGGACAGTCTAACAACAGCATAGTTACGCCTTGGAAACCACCCACAACACCCTAACATTGTGACAGCGATTTCTGCATGGGCAAAGCCACTCTTTTCTATTTCCTTTAGAAAATGTAAAAAACCAAATAAATAAATAATAATAAATGCTATTTACTGGCCCAGTGCAAAATCAGGAGTGTGTTTATACCACGCTGTGTGTTGTTTGTTGTTTATGTTTGAAAAAAGTGTATTTCAATAATGTCTTGTTTAAAACCTGATGAAACTCATTTATGAAACTCAAATGGTTTGTGTGCACACAGATTCACATTGCAAGTCTATAACTTTGATCCCTATCGTCTCATTATAGATGATTTCAAATGTCTGCTTATCACCCGCAGAAGCTCATTAGAAAATGTATTTTCTTTATCTGACTGACCTTAAGGTTCAAAGTATTTTTAAACACACGGAGGCTGATATAGACACATCTGTATTTGCTTTTAGAAACATTGACATTTATTCCCCTGTCTAACACTTTTATATACATTTATAGAGCTGTTAGTTTGTTGAATTTTTTCATCTAGCTCCTGTTTTTACATCCTGCTGTTCCTCTGGTGTATCATCTTTTGAAAAGTCAGTCTTTATAAGTCATGAATTCTTTTTATCTATTACACTAGATAATACACATACAGTCAAAGCAGCAATCCTTGCACCTATCCAACTGTCTGTGGTCCTAGAATTTGTAATGTTCTTAATAATTAATAACTGTCTATGCATTTTTCCAATCCTTGATTAATGTAGTCATTCAAATGAAGTTGTAGTAACTCACAGGTTTGAATTTGATTGAATCAGAAGGGAGTGAGATCTCTTTGAATGTCTCATTGTACTGTGTAACAGCTTGTCTTCTCTCCACAGGCAGTGGTACCTCTCAGGGAGAAGATACAAGAGCTGGAACTCAGGTATGTGTTCATCGGGATATCCACGACTGACATGATACTTCATGTTTTGCTTTGACAGTAAAAGCACAGGTACAACAATATCAGTGCGAATTGTTTTAATCCATCAGTATTCCTTTATTGAGGTGTGATGTCTCCACATTATTATCTGACCCAGAGGTTTATAATATTATTAGCTGTGTAACAATTAATAAGATTAAACTTATAGTGTAATAATCTTGTCAGGTGTACAGTAGCGTAATAGCTCAATAATAATAATAATCATTGAGACCCTTATTAGAAAAGACATTGACACAATATTAATGGTTTCATTTATCACAATGAATGTTATAATGAACTTGTTTGAATCTGGACCAAACTCATTTAAATTCACATTAAAGTCACCATCGTCTTTTATCCCTGTGGTCTCATTGTAGATGTCAAATATTTGCTTATCATCTGTAGGAGCTCATTAGAAATTGACTTTCCTCCATCTGCCCCCATGTAAAATTAACTAAGACAAAGTTGAAAGAGAAATGTGTGAAAAAATTTACCACACAGAATCCATTTAACAGGTGTGAAAGGAAAACAATATAAAGAGATTGCCCTGATTACAGCAATGACATGAGCACAGGGCATTTCACAGCCTAAAATTACTGTCAGAATGACAAAGCAAGTTGTAACGTCTTGTTCCCTTAAACAGTCAGTCAGGGTTCAGCAGATATCTGGAGGTGTGTGAGCAGATCTGTGCGGAGGACGAGAACGGAGGTGGAAACATGATTGAGGGCAGATGTACCGGAAGCTTCAATTGACACAAGAAAAACAGACAGGCTCAAAATCACCTCAGTCTCTCCTCAGTCCCCAATTACTTTTGATGAGGTGTCGAATTTTCAGCCTGCCTCCCTGTGTCTCTGTCTCACTCGCTGCATTTCACGCAGAACCCAAAAGAGATTCTCTGATTCTGGTGATTGGTCCTGACAGAAAATACATTTTTACTTTTTGGCTTATGATTGTAGGTAAAAAAGGTGGTTGTCAAAACGTTCACATTTTTTGTCAGTCCAAACTGAAGATTACCCACAAATACATTGTTGCTCTGAACACATCATTAAAATGTCAGGCAGTGCAGCTCTAAAGTGGTCACTGGATTTTCATACAAGTAAATAAAAATATTTTATGAAACAACTTTACTTTCTGCTTGCATGGATCAGTCTCAGAAAATGGGGACAAAAAGGGTCAATTTGAGAATAATGGAATGTAAATTAAAGTTTCTATTAGGGACTTGGAGGGTGAGGCTAAATTTTAAGAGTATATTTATGCTTGTGGTCCATTCTTTTTCAAATTGTTCTCAAGTTTATTAACTTAAAGACTGAACTTAGCTTAAAGAAGTTTTCTATACACGCTTTGTACAAACGTTTTTTGAAAGATTGAAAACAAAACTTTAAAACCTTTTATATATATATTTTAAAATTCAAATCTTCTCACACACTGTTCAAATTTTGTTTATTTTACAGTTTTACCCAGAAGTATCCACCTGTGAAATTCCTGTCTGAGAAAGATCGCAAAAGAATTTTGGTGAGAATTCAATTTCTTTTGTCTTCTGCAGCATCCACACTAAAAACATAATAGAATAATTAAGTATTATTTAATCCATGACTCTATTCATTGCATTTCATTGGTTATCACAGTTCATTGCTATTTGTCATTTTTTTACGCTTCACTATATTAGAGGTGTTATAGTTTTCCAGCTGAAATCTTAATGTCATGCTGAAAACACTGTGGAGAAATATTTAGACTGACACAGATAATTGAGAATGAAGAGGAAAGAGAAAACAGCAGGGTGTTGAATTCTGCTCATTTCCTCTGATGGTACCCTGTTCTCATTTAGTCCCATGTGATTCAACCACATGCCAGACTGCTGCTTAATTCAAACGGTTATTTAAAGCCTTTAAGGCTAACTTACCTAAGAATTACAATTGTAAATCATGTAGAAAAATGTTTAGAAAAATGTTACAATAAAAATAAGGAATGAGGTGAACTGTCAGTACTTAACTTTCTGCCTCACATTTTTTGTCTTGTATGGAAGAAACAAAGTGATACAAATTGGAACAACATAAGGATAAATGATCACAGTCCTGGTCTGATCCGATCTCCGATTTGCCTCGGAATCTGGACTCATTAATATGATAAACTGTAACTTAATGATGGGATGTTCCTAAACCAAAGTGAAGAATGGTGACCCAAAGAATTTGTCCCCTGCATTTAACCTGTTTTGCTGTAGTTATTACATGCATATTGGGGTAGTAAGTAGTGAACACACACCTAGAGCAGTGGGTACCCATTCACCGCTTTACCCAGGGTGCAGTAAGGTGCCTCGCTCAAACCACTAGCCCCCAACTGCCCCAAAGTCTGTCTCTGAATGAAACTATCTTTGTCTGTTGTGTGTCAGATCACAGGCGGGGCTGGATTTGTGGGTTCCCACCTCACTGATAAACTGATGATGGATGGTCATGAAGTGACCGTGGTGGACAATTTCTTCACTGGCCGCAAACGTAACGTAGAGCACTGGATAGGTCATGAAAACTTCGAGCTGATCAACCATGATGTGGTGGAGCCTCTGTATATCGAAGGTGAGAGTGTCCAGAAACTGACCGCATGTCAGTCTTTCATGCTTGGTAAACCATAAACCAGTAAAAGCATTAGATATCACTGTTTGCCATGTTTTGTTGTGGATGCAATATTGACATAAAATAAATATAGATGCCTCATAAATTCAATGAAGTCAAAGCATCATTTTTTCTTCTTCCGCACATAAAGCTCCTACCAGCGAACATGCTCACCTGTGTTAAATCTTCTTTTTGAGTTCAAGGAGTTTATAAAGTGGAAGTGCATGTTCCAGTCAGGCATTGTTATTATAGCTGTAAGAATGAGTTCGAAAGGTAACCGGAAATAAGCAGCATAGAAAACGAAGGCAACTTTTGGGCATGGGACGTTTTAGGCTTCCCATAAAAGTGATGCGAACGAACTTTAGGTCCTTGTTATGGCCTGAGAGATTTACACCTCCCTCCCTGCCTTATATCAGGCAGCATCACACCTCCCACCCTGCTGCTTATCAAGCTAAGACAAGTGAGAGAGAGGCTAGTTAAAACTATGCTGCTATCTTTGTAATAGACAATCTCACCTGCTTGCTGCAGCCCCTGATGAGTGCAGACATCTGCCTACACATACGCGTGAGTGTCGCAAAGACGGGTTATATACAGGGTTGTCATGTTTATAACAGCAATTATTAATGTTTTGTGTGGTTAATGTTTTAATCACTTCAGTTTCCCTAGTGAGCACTTTTATTAATTATAAAAAAAAATAATAAAATGAAATCTGTTTTGACACAGATTTAAAATTTTAAATGCTGAGGTTCCAGGATTTCAGAAATGTGTTGTTTTATGCCGCTAGTCAAATGTTTTTTTCTGCTTTAAATGTGGCAGTCACTATTAATGTACTACATTGAAGCAGGTTTTACACTGTAAAAATGACAAAGTTTCCAGTTTACCAGAATGATAAGCTATCCATTTGTTACAACAGCTACTTATGAGGAAAAGATTTTTTCTTGATTGGTAACAGTAGTTAATTTGAATGACATCTCAAAGGTGTTTAAGTTTCAAGTTTCAGTTTCCTTGGAGGCACATAAATGATCACATAGATTTCATACCCTCAGGCACAATTGTGCATTTCACTTTGTTTTGTCAGTGTTTTAGTTTAGTCTTAGTTCAGATCCATATTATTTTTTAGCGAAATCTGACCTGGGGCTTTGCTAGGAGTTAAAGGCCAGATTTTTGTCCAGCCACAGACACAAAGCCAGGTTTTTGTCCAGCCATGGCCAGGTTTGGCTTTGCCAACTGCTGTTGGTTTACTTTATAAATCAGTGTTCAACCCCATCTGCTGCTTCAAATCATCTCTTTTCTAAGCCCATTATTATTGTTCAGTGTTTTTCTGTCTCTGTTGTTCCGGGTGATGTTTTCATGTGTGTTCTGCATTCATGATATTGACTTACTCTAGCTTTACATCTGATTCATATTACATCCCCTTACCAGTGTTCATTCCTCTACATGCCAAACTGTATGTAAAACACAGAGAAATGTAGAATAACAATGAGGATTGTAGGTATTAAAGAAAATAGCCTGTCTGCCAAGTGTGTATTTGTAAGTTGTATATACTTGTGTTTATATGTGCCAGTTGTTCATTGACATTTTAGAGCAAGAATTATTTGCCTTAGCATTAGTAAGACAATATATTTAGCTAGCATTAAACCTCACAGATGGTTCAGGCTGTTGTCTTAGACTATTTTTAGCCCCAGCTCAAGATCAGCAGGAATTGTACAGTTGGTTGAGGTTTAAATAGAAATGTGTGTTTTATTTTCTTCTAATTTGTCAGAGCTGTCCTGTGACAAGAAAGTGCTAAATGTACAGGAAATAAATAGTGTTTCCCCTTGTTTTGTTTTTTCCTCAGTTGATCAGATATATCATTTGGCCTCCCCGGCATCACCACCAAACTATATGTACAACCCCATTAAAACACTGAAAACCAATACCATTGGTACTCTCAACATGCTGGGTAAGTCCTGAATAATGTTTCAAATAAATGTTAAAATAGGTCAGGACATTGTAAGTAAACAATGTGTACAAGAACAATTGTAGACTTTGCATAGCAAAACACGGCAAAGCATATTTTCACACTACACCCATTAACCTATTAGTTGTCATTTTAACACATTTATTTAGTACAATTAATAATAATAGTACTAAATAATTGTACTTATTTCCAGAACCAAAGCTGCGCTCGTGAGGTGAAACTACAGCTGTTAATGAGCGCTAATTATTCGTATCACACATTTATGCTAAGCTATTATAAACATATGGTGTACACTACAGTCTTTAGGCTTCTGGACAGCAATATTTTATTGTTATGAAAATAATTTATGGTTGTCAGCCATCTTGGATTTCTGTATGAATATAAGGGCTAGGATCATGATTTGCAGTATTCTGTGAGTGTATATTAGTATTGCTTGTTGTTTGCTATTAGCATCTGATAGAGCAGCTGGACCCTGACATCAGACATAACCAGCAGATAATCATTTATATTGGACATCCAATGCACACACTGTTCTAATAGAGTGACTGATGTGAATGTTTTTCCAGCCACTCAGAACACTTAACATGAAAGCAATAATTACGATTTACCTCCTCAGTCCAAACATTAAGCTGCAAACATTAGCACATTATTATTATTCCTGATCAGGTTTGTGATCCTGTGTGGTTTGATTGCTTTTGCCTTGGGCTGTTTCAGATTCTTCCAGTGGGATTTTTATGTACATAAATCAGTCAGACTCTATTGTGGTTGAATGATAATTAACTAACTGCTCATGTCTCTGTCTATCCGTAGGTCTAGCCAAGCGAGTCGGCGCTCGTCTGCTCCTTGCCTCGACTTCAGAAGTTTATGGAGGTATGTGCTCCCTGCAACTCCCCTGGTGTGAGGTTGTGTGAGTGTTGAGCGTTTTGTGAAACTCAGATAAAGTATGCTGTTTGTGCTGAATTATATATGTAATACAATGATAAGGCATAGCCACAAAAAATAATCCACATGAAGAATGTGAAATTATTAATTCACCTGCGTTTCATCAGTTAATAAGTACACAGTTGAGAGGTCATGGTGAACTGGTCAGGCCTTTAAAACAACAAAGTCTGTTTGAAGATCTGTAGACACACACACACACAAACACGAGTTATGCATTCTGAAAAGAAATCTACACCTTTTCTGTGAGCCCACTTGTGTTTGAGGAGTCTCTGACTGAGAAGACACACGCCAATTGATCTTTTGAATTTTGATGTTCTGAAGAACATCATGTGGTATCCACACAGATCTCCCATCCATGGGTGCATCACAAGGGAAAATGAAGTTGGCTATTTTTAATGACATTAGTTCTGGTCAGTCAAGATTTTGCTGGCAGCTTGAGACAGATGGGATGAAGGTCATGTTCAACGTTGGGCTGGAATTGTTATGCAAAAGACTCACTAACTCTGTTTGCAAGACTCTGTATGCATTGTTTGTTCCTCTCAGCCATCATCTTTATTGTTCATTTTCCACATACACATTTTGACAGGCCTTCATTGATTTTGGCTGTTTATCTGCTGTTATTAATTATGTTACAGAGAAACACTGATAATATGCTCTTAAACCATTTTCAGAGGAAACTGACAGCTTCAATAAAGCTGTGGCATTGATTACTTTCAGGATTGAAAATCGTCACTGCTTTGCAAAAGGCTGTTACCTTCCTGTATGGTATATCAAAGGACCTAAATGTTCGTAAAAATTGACTGTGTCGGCACCGTCATACTCAATAAGCCAAGAACATTGATTTGTCTGTTTATTACAAATCTTGTATTGATTAGCACAGTATGTTTGAAGGCATGTGTCTTGAGTGTATGTTGAGACCTAAATGCATGTTTGTAAAAAAATGTTAGCACTATGCTGTGTATGTTGAGTTTGAGGGAATACTTTGCCCATTTTAGACTGTTAAATTAGGCAGCGCTCTTACTGCTGTAATCTGCTGCCAATGTCACAGATACAGCACACAGTGTTGCACCTCAACTCCACTGTCAAATTTACACATCCTGATTTAGCTCTGCCTCATACTTGAAAGCATCACGCCTCTATGGTAGCTGGGACCGTGTCCAAAGATGACTGTTTGGCTAGACAGTTGCTGACCTTCCTTCAAAGATCTCCGAGATGAAACCTCCCTTTCAGGCTCCTCAGCCCATGGTTCCACCTCCAGCTGTGACAAACATACCAGTGGATCTTCAAACCAGAGACCCAGAGTCTCTTAACTCCCTATATTTATCACATCACTTCCACTTTGATGTTCTTTAAATGAGTGCTTCTAATGTCCTCCTACATTATAATGAGATGGATGATGTCATGGTGCAGTCATAGTGCACTCCAACCCTGAGTTTTGTTAGCTAGCTCTAGTGGGAGTTTGGTTTATGCTGTTTAGTATTTACAGATATCTTCTCCTGATAATAGTCTTGAGGTACTTTAAATGTTTTCTTGCCACCATGTTAGAAATATTATTAGTGTTGTGGTAGTTGGCAGACATTGCTTATACCTTTACTTCTTTGACTTTATAGATGGCTACCTATAGTTCCTGTAGATCCTACCTATAGTTCCTATAGTTGGCTAGTGTTTTAATGGCCTTTCTTAGTGAAGCACAACAATTCCCACAGGGAGAACACTGTGTGAATGCAAAACACCAACCATCAATTTTTCGATGCCACCAGCAGCACCCCACAGCAGGGTTCGACTTGCCAGGAGTGAGGCTTCCTGTGGATGTAGCATGTTACTGTAATCTGTCTGAATGCCTCAGGGAATTTGTTCACTGTTAAACATAAAGAACATAAAGGTTCTTCTGTGTCAAAGCTGAAGCTGTATTGTTCAGTTGTGGAGTCATTACTTAAACCTACCAAAAGATTCAGCTGCACCTACCCGGGGGTCTCATTTGCCTCTCTGCTAGGTCCGTCTCTGCGCCTAAAGCTAGTTTTTAATACGCCCCCTTAGCAGATATCTGTGCTGCTACCACCTGGGCATTTCCTTGAACTGTGATTCAGTGAATTTCTGATAATCAGTAAATTTATGTGAATTTCTGAGTTGTTATTCAGAATGCATGAAACCRTCATACCGAGGCTAAGTGCTAAATTGCTTTCACTTATAGTCCTCACAGCTTGTGTGACTTTGTCGGAACATTCTTTCATATCCAGTGTTGGAATTTACAGAACCACAGCTACATTTGTAACAAGTGTTTTGTTTAATAAAAAGTGGAAAAATGTGAAACTGTCAGAAACTGACATGTAAAATTGATTGTTGTACACATCTTTCAACACGCACATTATTCTTCAATAGTTCCTTACTGTCCTACTGTCCTACTAAAGGATATGTGAAAGAGGTGACCAGGATTGGACACTGAAGACAATGGCTGAGGCAAAGTCAGTTTTTGGTATTCCTAAAAGAATGAAGGTTGTGATTTGTTTGTTAAATGCTAAACCTTTCCTTTCCTTAGAGAGGGACCGCAGGACCTGTCCTGCTCTTCATTTACATTCATTATCAAATTGAACTGAAAAATTCTTACTATTTAGCCCTTATTTCTGAAGAGAAATTTCCTGATAAGCTAGTTATAGTTATTTGAAGTTGCATTGTGTGAGAATTAACAGTTTTGCGTTTCTGTGTCTGTAACTAGACCCTGAGGTGCACCCTCAGAACGAGGACTACTGGGGTCATGTGAACCCAATCGGCCCGCGGGCCTGTTACGATGAAGGAAAGCGTGTTGCCGAAACCATGTGTTACGCCTACATGAAGCAGGTAAGAGTGAAATAAATTGCCACCTACCATTTACCAGCAGGGTAAATTTCCGTACTTATCTACCTTTTAAAGTTAGATTAGAGCTGCCATCACATTCTTATTCCTGTCTGCATTTATGTGAGCGGAAAGCAGAAATTTTCTAGCATTGAGATTTGCACGTAGGCAAGATGGGCGTGATAATCTATAACAGTTCAGCTCTACATGACAGCTTCATTTCCTGCTGTTGTCCTCTTGCTGAATATTGTATTATGATTGATTGGCACCATCCTTTGCTAAACTTAATCTGTTTTTGCCTTAGCTGGTGTCGCTGCCAGATTTTTATCTCCATCACCATTTCATCAATTCACACGTTTTGCTATAAATGATATGAACATTGTTCAGGGCAGCCGTGACAGTGTGTCACTAGTTTGATTTGAATATCATGATGAATATAAAATGTCATTAAAAAGTAAATGTTTTGAAATTGATTTTAGATTATTTGAAAAAAATGGTCTATGTTCCTTTGTTTGCTTAAAAAACTTTTTTTTTAAGTTTTGGATTCAAACTGATAGAAAATGCTACTTTTGAACACAATGTAGTATCTGAAAGATTTCTTCATATCTCCTTTTTGTCTGAAGCCCTTCTCAAGGAAAAATTGAAATGAAGTTTTTGTGAAGCTGCATGAAAGCATAAGGTTGTTATGAATCATGTTCGCAGCCTCTAAAATACAGACAGAAGGTTGTGCTTCCTGAAGGTTGTGCTTCCATTAACCTCTGAGGGCACAAATTATAAACCTTTTGTGAAGGGAAATAGCCTACGTCACCTCACAGGAGCATCTAGGTCCTAGAAATGAACCAATTTGTCTCTCTTATCCTGTCGCTTTCGCTCTGTATCTTTTCTTTTTGTTCCTCTCATTTATCTCCCCCTTTGTTCTCCCGGGGTCTCCTGTTCTGTCTCTATCTGCTCATATAGCTACCCAGCTACCCCCTATCATTGAGCTGATGAGGGGCTTCATCTAGCCCAGTGTTCGCTTCTGCTCCTATTTTTATGCTCGGTTATACTTGAATCACTCTTGTATTCATATTGACTGATTTCTCTATTCATTTGGTTGCTGTCAGTTGTTGAACTGACTCTTACAGCATT